>SNQJ01S0059798.1:19882-57735 GCA_010110895.2 Picea sitchensis | reverse complement strand
AAGATCTAGTCAGAATGACTTCCCCGGATGTACTTCTGATCTAGGAGATGAAGATGGAGGAGCCTGAGACCTTCCAGGCTAGTAAAAATTTCTGGAAAAAAGGAGCAGGTAGAGCCGCTAGCGCCAGGGGAGCTTCAGGAGGTGTAGCCACCTTCTGGAACTCCTCAACGCTAGACCTGTTCGAAGAACATAGCACCATCCATTGGTTGTTCACGAAGTTGTTGCACCGTGAATCGGGACATCAGGTTAGACTCTTTAATATGCATGTTCCGGTTCTTTTATCGTAAAAAAAAGATTGTTGGGAATCTCTGAATACTTTCCTTTCTACTAACCATCATGAGAATCTTATTCTGGTCGGAGATCTGAATGTCACCCTAGCCCTCTCTGGAAAAAAAGTAGGAACACCCGAAAGAGACCCCGCATGGGAGTGGGTTGAAGACATTATGCTAGATTGGGACCTGGAGGACATCAAACCCAGTAAAGGAAATTTCACCTGGAACAACAAAAGAGTGGGACTGGGGCACATTGCAGCCCGCTTAGACCGCTTCTTGGTTCATTCTTCCTTTTTAACTCTTGGACTTTTCACTTCGTCTGAAATTCTGCAAGCTTGCACCTCGGATCATAAGCCCATCTCCCTTACCCTGACCCCTGGGGAAAATCTGGGCCCGATCCCCTTCCTCTTCAACCCGCTATGGGTCTCCTCGGAAGGCTTTCTCGAGCTGGTTTCGGAGTCCTGGAAGAAGAGTGTGTCGGGATCACCTTTCTTCATTTGGGAAGAGAAACTGAGAAGGCTCAAAGTGGATCTCAAAAACTAGGCAAAGAACCTGCCCTCCCCTTTGCAAGAAAGGAAAAAATCCCAAAGGGCCCTGGAGAATCACCAACGTCATATGGAGTCTGCCCCGATAACCCCAGCGATGTTGAATGACGAGTTGGAGTTGCAAAAGAAGCTCCACAAAGCTCTTAGAAGAGAGGAAGAGTGTTGGCGAATAAAGTCGAGAAGTCTCTGGCTCCAAGCAGGAGACAAAAATACTTCCTTCTTTCACAAGCAGGCAGAATCCCAAAAAAATCATAACTCAATCAGAGAGATCCAATTTTAGGGACAAACCTACAAAAAACTTGAGGAGATCAAACTTGCAACCCACTCCTTCTATAAAAATATGTTTACTGAAGAGCTGGAGGCCCCTACTAGACCGAATCTCTATCCTCTCACGGTGGTCCCCAAGCTGATAAATGAAGATGACAACCGTTGGCTGACAGCCCCTATCACGACTGAGGAGATCAGCAAAGCTCTCCAAGCTATGAATCCAGATAAATCCCTCGGGCCTGATGGATTCACGGCCAGGTTCTATATAGCCTGTTGGGATATCATCCAAAAAGATCTAGTCAGAATGGTGAGGAAATCTCAGAACTATAGCAAAATTGGAGGGAGCACCAATTCCTCCTTTCTAGCTTTAATCCCCAAAGAGAAAGGTGCCCAAAGCTTTTCAATATTCCGCCCTATATCGCTTTGAAATTCGGGGTACAAAATCATCACCAAAGTAATAGCAAACAGAATAAAAAAAGTTCTCCCCGGGATCATCCCGGAGAACCAGGGGGGCTTCATCCAGGGGAGACAAATCCAGGACAATATTATCCTTGTGTAAGAGGCTATCCACTCAAGCTATCAAAGGAAGGAGAAAGGAATGTTAGTCAAGCTGAATCTGGCGAATGCCTTTGACAGAGTCCGGTTGAATTTCCTTTTTGTTGTGATGCTCAAGATGGGATTTCACCCACATTTGGTTCGTTGGATTAGGGACTGTATAGTGGGGTCGGGGATCGCCCCACTGGTCAATGGCAGATCGACTGAGTTTTTCCAAGCCTCAAGGGGACTTAGACAGGGCTTCCCCCTGTCCCCCCTGCTCTATGCCATTCAAGCGTCTGTGCTAAGCTTTCAGCTGAATAAGAGCATGCAACAACGCTCCTTAATTGGCCTCTCAATTTCTCCTAGAGTTGAGAGAATTAATCATGCTCAATTTGCTGATGATACGCTCCTTCTGGGACAAGCCAACCTGTCCACCGCAAGAGCTATCAAGAAAGAATTGGATGACTACACTGAAATTTCTGGCAGCGAAATCAGTTTGAGGAAGAGTAAAATTTATGGCTAGAACTTCCCTCCTATAGAAATGATTGGTATTTCTAGGGTGTCGGAAATGGAAGGAGCTTCAACGTGGGAGTCCATTAAATATCTCGGAATCCCGCTAGTCAAAGCAGCTCCCAGAAGTAACATGTGGTTGCCTCTGTTGGACAAGATGAAAGCGAGGATCTTGGCCTGGGGACCAACATGGATGAACAAAGCAGGGAAGTTAATCCTCATAAATTATGTTCTCACCTCTCTTCCTGTTTACCAGGCCTCCATTCTCCTTGCCCCTAGAGGATTTGTGAGAGACTTAGACAGCATCTTGAGAAAATTTCTTTGGGAAGGGGGAAGGAATGAGGGGAAAAAAAATGCACCTAGTCAGCTGAGATAAGGTTAAAGCCCCCAGGATGGAAGGTGGGTTGCAAGTAAGAGATGTGGCCACTCAGAATCTGGCCATGGGAGGTAAGATTCTCTGGAAGATGATAAGAGGTAAAACCACTTGGAGCTCTAAAGCTCTAAGGCTTAAATATTTATGTGGTCACAAAGAAAGGTGCCTTCATCGCCCCCCCTTAACTAGAAAAGGCTCTCCCATCCTTTCTCTCTACTTTAAGGCTCTTGATTTGATTACCTCAAAGCTTTTTTGGATCCCGGGGAACGGTAGAAAAATCAAGTTTTGGGAAGACTCTATTTTAGGACAGACCCCTTTAAGTTCTTCGGAAGGGATGGAAAACATCAAGAGTTGGCTCCATTCCGTTGGCAAAGTCACCCTGTGGGACCTTTCAGCTTGGAACCAGGATGAATCTTGGCTTAAGTGGGATTTGGGGGACTATCTGCAGCCCCTAGAAACTAAAGCTCGAACCCTCCTGAATGCTCTTCAAGGGTGCTCCCCCTCCTCGGCCAGGAAGAAGGACAAAAGAGGCTGGGGCTCTTCGTCTGGTAGTTACTCAGCTGCAGCTGGTTATGCAGCCCTGCAAGCAATACCTTGGGTAGCCCCTGATCCCTTGGTGTGGAGAAATCTCTGGCTTCTTCCCTCCCTTCCCAAATTAGATCTCTTCTGCTGGTCCCTTCTGCACAACAGTATCCTTTCTTGGGAAAACCTCTCAAAAAGAGGTTGGGAAGGGCCCTCTCGATGCCCTCTCTGTGCTTGTCATGCTGAAACCTCTGTCCACCTCTTTCTCCTCTGTCCATTTGCTCGGGAACTTTGGATTCTCGTTCTTGGCCAGTTGAATGTTCCCCTGCCTTCTTCAATTACCTCTTTGTTTTCCTCCTGGGTCGATCTGGCTCCCTTCTCCTTTACCAAGTTGAACCTGCTAAAGAATTGCTGGATGTGGGTGCCGAAAGTAGTCTGCTGGAAACTGTGGTTGGAGCGAAACAACAGGATCTTCAGGGATATAGCAGGGACGCCGGTCCAAACTGCACTCAAAGTGAAAGCGATTATGGGTGATCTGATAGCCTCAAAGACTAATGTCACCAACAAAGTAACCCCTAACAAAGATAAGTATGTATGGTTCCATGAGCTTGATCCCTCCCTCCTGGACAGAACCAAGCAATTCACCAAACAATATTCCCCTTGGGAAATTAGGCTGGAGGAACAAGAGTTCTTAAAGTGGAGATCTTCTTTGGAAAAGCATATCCTGTAGGTGGATGGGGCCTCGAAAGGGAATCCTGGCCCCGTGGGAAGTGGAGGGGTCCTACTCGACATCTTAGGGAAAATTGTGCTCAACTTTTCCTGGGGGCTGGGTCTGAACACCAATAATACAGCTGAAATTTTAGCAATCTGGCAGGGGTTGGCTCAGACCATAAGGTTATCAATTTCGAAGTTGGTTGTCATAGGGGACTCTAGAATCTTTATCCAAGATCTCAATCAGAGGAAGGCTCCCAAAAATGTGGGCTTGGACCATTATTATAGGAAGGTTCTGGTCCAGATGAAAGATTTCGAAGAGGTGAAGTTCTACCACGTCCTCAGGCATCTCAATCAGTTGGAAGACCACGAACCGAACAGAGGCACCTCCCTGAGCAAGGGAGTCATCAGCGTAAATGGAGCTGAAATTTATGAACCTATCCCTTAGAGTCCGGGGAGAAGGAATCGACCGGAATTCTCTTGTCAGAAATTGCAGAAGTCTGAAATTTTCCAGGAAGAAATCCAAAGTGTAGGCGCGAAGGTATGAGGCAAGTGAGAGAAGTCTTGTGCAGGGACGCGCTAGAATAAGGACAGGGGCGTCAATACATTGCTGGAACATATGTTGAAACAGTACTGGAACATGCTGAAACAGTGTTGTTACTTATGCTGAAACACATTGCTGTTACTTTTGTTGAAACACAGTGTTGGAACATATGTTGAAACACAGTACTGGAACATCTGCTGAAACAGGGCTGGAACATATGCTGAAGCACAGTGCTGGAACATATGCTGAAACACAGTGCTGGAACATATGCTACAGTACTGGAACATATGCTAAAACAGTACTGTAACTTATGTTGAAACACAGTGTTGTTACCTATGCTGAAACACAGTGCTGGAACATATGCTGAAACAGGGCTGGAACATATGCTGAAACACAGTTCTGTAACAAATGTTGAATCACAGTGTTGGAACATATGTTGATACATAGGGCTGGAACATATGCTGAAACAGTACTGGATCCTATGCTGAAATAGTGTTGTAACTTTTGCTAAAACACAGTGCTGGAACTTATGTTGAAACAGTGTTGGAACATATGCTGCAACACCGCGGTATCAAATGTTGAAACAGTGTTGAGACATATGCTGAAACAGTGCTGAGACTTAAGCTGAAACAGTGATTGGAGTTTCGGCATTTAGATTTAATCCAGGAGACGTACAGGAACAAGTTTAGTTCACAAGTCTCTAGTTACTTTACTTTTAAGATTATTAATAATATTATTTTGAAGATTAAGATTATTAATATATGATGATTAAATATTAATGTTAATAAATGATCAAAGTTAGTATTTAGGAATATTATTTACTTTTAAGATTATTAATAATATTATTTTGAAGATTAAGATTATTAATATATGATCATTAAATATTAATGTTAATAAATGGTCTACGTTAGTATTTAGGGTTAGGGTTAGGTTTTAGTTTAGGATTCAAATTTATGAGAGAAGAAGTGTAACTAATAATATAAAAATAAACCATAAAAACAATGCATAAAATAGTTGATATTATTGATAATAATTCAAGAAGAATAATTCAACTTTGCATGCATTTTATTTAATTATTATGCTGCAATTCTTAGCCTTTACCTTCCTACTCTAACTTATTTCACTTATTTCTTTCAGCTTTCCAGTATAGTTATTAATAATAATGTACAGGTACAAAAGAATATAAGGTGCACACATAAATTACATAATAAAAGTAGACTGAAAAAATATAAATAAAACATAATCGCAGGCATGAGTTCAAGTAAATGCCCACATAAAACAAATGCGCACATATAAATTACATATCATTTGAACAAATGCGCACATATAAATTACATATCATTTGAGTTAATCGCAAGCAGAGTTCATGTAAAACAATTGCATTCATCGCAACAGGCATGAGTTCATGTAAAACAAATGCGTTCATGGCATGAGTTCATGTAAAACAAATGTGCACACATAAATTACATATCATTTGAGTTTTATAAAAAATATAAAATAAATTAATTGAATTTTCAGGCTTTGTTGATAGTTTAAGGTAATTCAAAAACTGTTTCAAAATTTGGGAATATAAATAAAACATAATCACCATTAATCTCAGGCATGAGTTCATGTATCCTATATCCTGTAAATTATGGAGTGTACACTGCACATTATAGAGTGACATGAGACATTGATTACTGAGATACAACTTTAATGGCCGATTGCACCAGAGATGAGACAAACTCCCAACACCGTGTTGAAGAAGTGATAAATGTATCCAAAGGTCTCTTTATGTCGTGGATTCATAGATGCAACAATCTGATTCAATAATCCAGGGGTTATGATTTATACACCTAATTAAATGAGAGGCACGGAAGGGATAAATGACAAACAGAGGGAAGAGATAACATGGCCATGCCACTCGTCAATATCGGAGGTGGTAAAATGTAAGGACAAGCCACGAGAGGGAAGAGGTAATGAAAAATCAGTTACAAAAGGAGCAAAAGGAGGCGGGGAGGTCACACTTGTCAATTTAGCATTTTTCTAAATATAATCAAATCTTAATTAGTGAACGTGGCAATTTGGTGGCGAGCAAGTAATTTTTTAATTTTATTTAGTAAATGTGAAAAAGTAATCACATAAACATACGTCTTTATAAATGAGCACGTCTTTATAAATGAGCGGAAGTTAATTTATCAAAATCTCATCCATTGATTAGAGAGGACGACGAAGAATATACCAACATCTTCAATTGCTAACCCTAAAATTGAAATTTATGATTAAAAGGTTGATTAATCCACCTATCGACATAATTAAAAAATAAAGATAAACAAAATAAAAATAAGTGTTATTATTACATTGAACCACCAACACCATTAAAAATAAGTATTATTATTGCATTGAACCACCAACACCATTTATGAGAACACATAAGATTCATATGCTTTTGTCAACTTATCTCCTAAACTTTATTAATTTTAACATAATAAATAAATAAAAAGTATCAATGCATAATCTTTGAATTCTTACATGACACCATTTAAGAGAACAACACTACTATGAAATTTATTTATTTAAATAAAGTAGCATTCATTGACATCAATCCATCTTTGAATTCTTACATGACACCATTTAAAAGACACTACTATGGAATTTATTTGTTTAAATAAAGTAGCATTCATTCCTTTAGCCATTCTATTAATTGTGTACTTGTTGTGACTTAATTATTTCCCATCATTTTTACTTATTTCTACTTCAGCTTGTCTTTGATAACCATGTCTATATGAGTATTTTCATATTAATGGGCATCATTCTTATTTTTTTAATAACACATTGTTTTTTTATAAGAATATATGTGAAAATCTTTTTTTGTCATCTTGGTTACCCATTTTTGTTGTTCTTTTGAAGATAGTCTTTGTTCCAAGAAGTATTTAAGACTATCATGATCTGTTTTGACCTTGAAGTTCCTACCTATTAGGTAAGGACGTCATTTCTTCAATGCATGTAGTATTTCCATGGTAAGATCGCCATTTCTTCAATGCATGTAGGATTTCCATCATTTATTTCTCATAAATGGGTTTGTAAGTCCTTCCCTTGAGTGGTGGTCTAATTTTCAAAATCCAGGGCCTCTTTCAGCATTAGGACAACACCACCCATTTCCCGAGGCATCACATTCCACAATAAAGGCTGTGAAGTCTCGAGGGTCAAGACAAGAGCTTTGCACATCAACTCTTTAAGTTGTTCAAAAGATTTAGTTGCCTCCTGGAGTCCATAAAATGTGCACCTTCTGCTAAATGCCGTTTAAAGGTGCTGCTATTCTCCATAGTTACGAACAAACTTTCAGTAGGAACCTGTCAAAACCCAAAATCCTTTTAAGATCTTTTAATGTTTTGGGAATCGGCCCACCCATCATGGCCTTAATCTTGTTAGGTCTACCTTGACACCTTCATGAGATAAATATGACCCAAACACTCTGAATTCCTCCTTCAATTCAGAAAATGACTGGATGGTTTGGCATAGTTGTTTCTCCTTTAGTAATTGTAACATCTTGTCAACATACATGATGATCCTCCCAAACTTGCTATAGATTAGTATATCACCAAAAATACTAACACAAATTTTCGAATTAAGGGCTTGAAAATGGAATCTAACAACCCTTGAAATATGGAAGGTGCATTTGTATGGCCAAAAGGCATGACCAAAATTCATAATGGTCTTCAAGAGTTCGCTGGAATGTTGTTTTGGGATATCTTCTTCCTTCATTCTTAACTGATGATACCTAAATGGAGATCCAATTTTTGTGAAATAGGATTGTTTTCCATGTAGTTCATCTAACAATTCATCAATGATCGGAATGAGAAACTTATCTTTATAGTGATCTTGTTGAGCTCTCTATAACTGGACACATACCATGAGTTATCTTTTCTTGAATACCATTACCACTCAAAAGTGTAGGTAAGAACTTTGGCTAGGTCTAATAATGCCAAATTTAACATTTCTTCAACCATGCGCCTAATTTCACTCTTATGAAGGGTATCTCAGTATAGCCTGATGTTAGGAGGAACACCCCAGAAATTAGGTGAATTTCATCATGATTTTGGAGGGTGGAAGACCCTTTGGGAATATCTTCAAATACTTTGAATGCTTATCAATGATCCCTGAGATCTTGAGGAATAGTTGGTTTAGGATGTTTGAACATATAGTGAGTATACTTATGCAATAACACCTTGATGCCCCTTTTCAATTTTTCATGCCATTAGAGCGCCCACTCCACCGATTTCCCCTGATACCCTTTAACTCAATTTATTTTCCCTTCCAATGAAAATTTTCAAGAACTTTTTATGAAAGTTCTTGAAAATTAAAAAGCCATTGTTCCTAATGATTGTAACCATTGATTCCTAGTACAACATCCGCGACCACCCATAAATCTAGAAATCATTGGAATATTCATTACATATTCTCCATAGTAAGATTGGATCTTATTGCATTTTCCTCAGAGCAATTGATAGTTCCTCCATAGTAATCATTACTTGAAACTTTGGCACCTGATATACAAACAATTGAGATCTTTGGCTAATTTGAGTAGAATGAAATTATGAGTACTTCCAATCAATTAGGACCACACCTTTCTTTGGATGTATCATTTGATCTTGAGGGTTTTGAGGAGTGTTAATTCCATCCAAATGCATTATATGATATCGTGGTAGTCAACTCCCGACGAAATTGCTTCAATGCTTTCATCTTGAGATGGTTCTTGTTCTTGTTCTTCTTCCTTCACACCCATGTAGAATAATTCTTCTCACCACACTCATGTCACTTACTGTACTTATGGTTAGTCACAATTAAAGCACAAACCTTTGCTTTTCTTTCCTCCAATTGTTGGAGGTCAAACTTGTAGGTTGAGGTGTTATAGAAGAAGGGGCATTGTTCTCTATAGATGTTAGGATTGGTCCTTCTAGTAGCCATATAGCCATATTTTTACTTTCAACATTTTGCCACCTTAAATGCATTTCCCAATGATTTGGGTCTCAAAGGTGAACCTCATGTTGAATGTTATCCTTTAAAGTTCCTAAGGAAACACCCAATCAAGTGCTCATATTGATTTATATGTTGCCTTTATATTCAATCTTTGGAAGTTCTCAATGTGCTCGGTAACTTTAACCCTTTTTCTTGAGATTTACTCAATTGATAAAGAAGGTATTGCTCCTTTGTATCCTCATAGTGTGCTATCATTTCTTCCGCTTAAAATTGTCCAAGTGGACGAGTAAGATTTCAGGCGAACAAAGCCATTGATAACCATACAAATTGATTGGGTTCTAAATATAGATAAGCAATCCATACCTTTTGTATATGTGGCACATCATGTAGATCAAAAAATTGCTCCATCTGAAGCATCCATGTGGATTGGGTCCTTTCCATCAAACTTTCTCATATCAATCTTAGGAACGTGGTTATCTTCAACCCAAAGTTGGAGTTTCTCCATTTTGATTCACCTTCATTGTAACCCCATCATGATTTTCATGGGATTCATTTTCACTTTAGGTGTCTTTTCCCTGTTAATGGGGAATTTTTCAATACTCTATGATCTCCTCTTTTAAATCATCCATCTTGCCTCCAACTTAGCTTCCATCTCTTGTAGTTCATTTTTTGTTACTATCTTCTTTTGTAAATGATTTATGTTTCTATGCATTTCTTCACCTTCACTAAGAGTCCAAGTAGGATTGTCCGAGGATTATTTGGTGTATAAGTTCCCTTTGGGTGGTGCATGTTAGCTAAGCATCACTTTGAACCTTGATTTTGAGGTGGTTCTACTAGACAATCTTTCTTCTGTTGTATCTCCCAACTTTCTGCCCTTCTGGGTATGAAAAATTAATTTTTTGTAGTTCTCTAATACTTATTCTCCTAATCGTGTCCGATCAAATTGATGCTTTTGAATTTACCAGAATCCCCACAAACTTGTTGATTTTTTGCCTTCCTAAGATCTCTAATTTGTATAGAGTGCCTCAGTAAAATAATTGATATAAAAAATTATGAAACTCATAACATAAATACTACAGACTTTCCAATATATAATGAAACCAAAGTGATCACCCAATTTGATAATTTTAGAAGAAGTTATGATTATTACTCTGGAACACCTCTTTGATTAATCAATGTAGACTAGTCAGATACCCTATCTTCCATAGGGTGTATCTACAATGTAAGATGACCCAGAGTTGAAAAGCTCTTTACCCCATATACCTTACTAATATCGTAATAGTCACGAAGTTCAAGGTCTCAAAAGACATGTAAAAAATTATAGCTAAAATTCTCAGTAATGTCTCTGCTCAGTTGTGACCTAACCCTATTTTGCAATGGGTGTCAACTAAAGTATAAGGCCTCAGATGAAATTTAACCCAACGCATACCTGATTTGTCTACTAAATATCCTCCAAAGAAATTTCTTCTAAAACGTTGTAGAAAACAAATTACAGAAAAAAATCCAAGGTGTCTCTGATGTAGCAATAAACCCCAAGACCTTGAGTCTGATACCATATGTTAGAACCAAATATCAATATAGCATAGAAAACCCTCGTATCAAGTACTCAACTTCTGAAAAAGAGATAATTTCAAATAATAAGCTCCCTTCGAGGGGAAACCTCCTTTACCCCCACATAAAATGTTCAAGCACAAGATAGTCTGAATGAAAATGTCTCCCTGGTATATATAGAAGACTAGAGGTATAATCACAACCATAATGGAATAACCACCTAAAAAATAACATTACTAATGTAATATGCCCAATTGTAAGAAAGTATCAATATTAAGGCTTAACAGTCATCAACTTACAAGAAGATTCCACCATTCAATATCTACCTTACATTCAATATCTACCTTGCAAGAGTGAATAAGAATTTAAATCTTGATATAAATTTTCATTTTCTCTACTCAATTCTTCACTCAATTGTGGCACTCATCAGAAACATATCCAAATCCAATGCTTTGCTATCAGAAACAGGGTTTGCATGCCATTGATATGCTACACGTTTATTTATCAGTTCACATTTGTTAATTCAAGAGATTCAAGCTTCGAGACATGTGCTACATGTTTGGCCACGTGTTTTTCAAATTATTGCTACGTGTAAACATGGGATTATAGTCATATAATCTTATCATCATCTATATTCTAGTTAAGCGAAATCAAATTCTAAATTAACAGTGCGAGAGTTTTAGTACATTTAATTACATAGATGGTCAGTCTATGAATAAAAGATATTCAATTTTACCACTATTGTTCTTCAATAGTTGACTAGCGACTTAAAATTTTGATGTAAGGAAAGACCATTCACCTAGAACTGAATCTTCTGTTTTGATAATCTAGAGGATGCATTGTTATATATATACTGAGTCCATAGATGACATTTAATTTCGCTTAATGTTGATCCTTAGTGCAAACACCGATATGAATTGATTTTTCTGCCCATTGGTATAGTCGCAGTTTTTTATTATACTAGAAAACATACGTAATGATGTTTACAAATCTTTACATTGGGTCATAATCCCAAAGAATACACATGTTTCTAAAGTACCACGGACAAGTTATGGTGCTGGGCCGAATGGGAAAGCAAAGGAGAGCTTGTTGATATTTACATTTTGGAGATTCTTTGTCCATCATGTGGAATTTGTTAGTGGCAACTGCTTTGTCATCGCAGTTGTAATTTTCCATGGCTTAAACATATTTTAAGTAAAGCAACAAGCCAGCTCGGATGGACGATTGATCGTTGATTATATCGGTATGCAGCTAAAAAATTTTGAAAAAAAATTTTGGCTTTAATTGTTTCGAGGAGAGTGTGATGTACCATTCATGATCGCCTCAATGACTTGGTTTCTTTTCTATTTTCATCCTCAAATTTTGTTGGGCAGCACAAGCTTCCGGTATGTTGTTCTTAGATCTGTATCTGAGGATAAGAAACACTTCCAAATTCAGCGGCGGTGTTAACTTCGCAATGGCTGGAGCCACAGCCTTGAAACCTGCTTTCTTCAAAGCCAAGAATTTAGGGCCGCTTATGACTCCATTTTCATTAGACACTCAGATTCAGTGGTTTCTAGAAAAGACAAAAATTGCATAAACCTTCCAGGAGGTATACGCTTCTTTCTCAATATTTCTGTTTTGAACCAAATAATTAATTTATGTGAGCTGTATTTTTTTTTACTATTTAATAAATTTCAGAACTCTTTAAGCCATGATATCATAAGGACATAGCTATACTCAAATCTAGTTATACTCAAATCAAACAATACTGCTAAAAGCTCATTGCAACTGTCCATATGCAGGGACTAAGTTTCTTTGCAAATAAAGGTCTTGTTAAAGACTCTCACAATCATACTATAATAAAAGTGAGGCTTAAAGACTTTCACAATCATACTATAATAAAGTGAGGCATTGGACCTTAGTACAATCTTAAATTTTTTGAGGTAGTAACTTTTGAATCTACTAATAAGTCACAAATAAGTCATTCTTAAAAATGTAATAAAAAAGATCTAATACATGGAGCTAGGGAAAAAACAATATATTCGTATAGCATAATTATAATAGATAAAGGATTTATCTTAATACATTAGAAAATAAAATTATATGTATTCATGTAACCTCCCCTAAGATGATTAATTTTTTTCCACTTATCATATATGATTAATTTTTTCCCACTTATTATATATATTCATGTAACCTCCTATGATGATTAATTTTTCTCCACTTAATTAATAGAAGGAAAAAATAATATTTATGAGAATGCAAAGAGTTCAAATTTAACTTATAGTTAAATCATTATGACAGCAAGCAATATAGCCTTGCTCAATATAGCCTTTCTTAACATAAATTAATGTAGCATTATGTAAATAAAATTTAATTTAATGAGATTAGGCTTGGTAGAGTAGCTCTCTTTTAGTACTTAAGAGTTACCTTAATGAGATAGGGTCCTTATGAACATTATAGCAATTCATTCAAGGATAGTATTTTATGAATAACATAGTCTATGTTATTCTCAATTCAACCAATGGAACCAATGGATGGTATTTTGTGAAAAAAGAATTAGCTCTTTAAAATATAAAACAAGCATGCTAAAACTTGTTAAGCAAAGCAATATAAAAGTGATAATTTATCATCTGCATCTAAAGAGAGACGAGACTTTATGATCCTCATTACCATCTAACATATAACATATGGATTTTAGGATTTTTACATATATAAATATCATGGATTTTTGGAAGATAGTAACTAGGGTTTTCCAACATCCATAAACCTTAGATTCTTGTTGGAGTAGGAAATTTTGGGTAAGTTTTGGGAATCGCACAATGGAAAACCACGTGACAAGTAAGCAAAGGAACAACATGTGTGGAAGATAGTTAGTGCATATTTAGGAGTGAACGCACGAAAGACGTAAGTTAGTTAGTATTTTTGGAACATTTGGTCCATTTTGTAACAGGTTAAGCCCTAATATCAATGTATAAATATGTATGGGTTTTGGGTAGAAATAAAGATGAGAGAAAGAGAGTATGAGATTATAGAAGCATTGTAGAAAGGGGTTGAGTTGTTGAATTGTTGCAGTCAGATGAAGAAATGATTTAAGTGTGCATTGTATGTGTGAAAGACTTGGGAATTTTGGGTATAACTGATGTATCTTGTATGAGCACAATGCGCACCAATTGTAAGGATTGAACATGAATGAATAATATAAGAAGCCAGTCGTTATGGACGTAACCCAGTTTGGGGTGAACCATGTTATATCTTTGTGTTGTGATGTGTGTTGGTTTACTTTGTTTGTTGCACACATGTAATAGATGCTTAATGGTTATATGTATTTGATGGTTCCGTGCACATGTTGAATGGTTAAGTAAGATAAATTTGTCATATGTTATGATGTTGTTATGATTTTGCGCACAGGGTATATTGCATGTTGAATGAATATTAAGTAAGAATGAATGTTAGAATGGTCCCCATTCCCTTCATGACTATGGAAGCCTGGTTCCTGCAGTCCCCATTGGTACCTTGGCTGAGACTTCACCTGCTTGCAGGTGATGCCGAAAGGGCTGGTATCTTGGGATTTTTTGGAGAATTAATGTTTAACCATGGGTCTAACCATTGCGCACCAACAAATGGTTATGTTTTCAGGACCAGGATCTGCGACTAAGGGGGGTGTGGAAGACTACTAAGGAGAAGATCGAACAATGGTTGAACACGAAGGAGATCAAGTATTTTGTAGATCAGAATAAGAATCCATGGATCAATGCAAAGAAATGGCTACAAAGATATGTGTTTATAAATTTGCATAAAATTTTCTTCGCTAACTTTTCGAATATTTTAGCTGAGTGGATCCAGAGATTAATTGAACATATCGAAATATTTCATACTATTGTTCCGAGAAATTGGACTCCTGAGTTAATTAGGCAAGTCAATTCTATAAGCAATCGAGTATCATGCGTAGTAGATTACTGGATGGAAAGTGTGTTGGGAGGTTTCATCACTGAATTTTTCATAGATTGTACTCAGTCGTATAGTGTTGCAGAAAGGGAATTATTTAAGGGAAAGAACAGAAGATACTTGAAGTCACTATCTACTTGGATTAAGATGTTATTGTGCGACAAGAGATTTATGAAAATGGAGTCTGATTGCTAAGCGCCTTCGCACACATAGGGGGACTGGGGGATGACCAAGGGATGGTATGAGTATAAATATGGATGAAGAATGGATGCGCTAAGGATGTCAAGAGAATAAGAGTGTGTGACGAATGAAGAAATTGGATTATTGCGCAATGGTAAGACATTTAGGCCGAGTAACAAGAGGACTATGGCTGAGAGAGAGGGGAAACAAAATGAGATCAAGGAAAGAGACATTGGTGTAATACTCTAGATCAAAAGGAGTCTGCACATAGAAGAAACAATTTGTCATCTTAGTCTAGTAGAATAATATCCCACTCAGATCAAACTCTGCATCGAACCCATGATCTTGTTTGCATCGCCAAGAACTAAGGTAAGATCAGAAGCTTTGTCAATTATAGTTTATGAAGGAAGTAAATATAGTGGTAGAAGTAATCAAAGTAGTACATAGAGTCATAATTAGTTAGTGTTATAAGGAAATAATACTATGCAGAACACGAGGGTAGGGGTAGATCTTACTTTAAGGATGCATGTCTTCCATGCAGTAGGGACAGAGGATCCAGAACAACATTTGTTCATTTGTGAGACAATATGGATTATGAAGAATGTCCAAGATGATGATGTGAAGATCGTGCAGTTAGTAACGACATTCAAAGACCTCGCATTATTATGGTACATGAAATATCAGACTAAGACACATGTGGGACATACTAGAACATTGGCAGAGGTAAGACAAGCTCTATTGAAAGAGTTTCAGAAACCTAAATCCGAGTCACAATGAATTATAGAGCTGAATGAGATCAAATAGATAGTAAATGAATCAGTGTGGGACTACGATCAAAGATTTAAGATACTAAAGGATCGATTGACATTCCAAATTCTAGATGAACAACATAGAGAGTGGTTTATTGCAGGAATGTTTCCGCATATATTCTTCCCTTTGACACAACATAATATTGTATCACATTCAAAAGCCTTAGAAATTTAAATGAAATTAGAAATATCCTTGGTAGGAGAAAATGGCATGGGGATGGCACAATTGCAGTTGCAGTTAGCAGCGCTAGCTATTCAATTGTGGGATCTGGCGAAAGGAAAAGAAAAACATGAGGAAGTATGATGTATCACATGTAGAACATAAGGTCACCATAAGAATGAATGTTCAACATTTCAAAAGTATTTGAATACAGGAGCTCTGAAACCACTAGGGGTAAGGTGCGAGATCTATAAAACGGTGGGTCACCACCCTCATAACTATCTATTGATGCAGAAATACCAGAGCACTGCTAGAAACCTATTTTGCAACTTTTGTAAGTCCGTAGGACATGAAGAGAAGGATTTCACACATTTGATTCGATGAGAGAATGCACTACAGATGCATACATAGTCCAGGGAGAAGAATATGAAGGAGGAGTGTCGCAGTATAATACTCCAAGAGGTTATAATCCAACAGGAAGAGGAGGGTTCAAAGGTCGTGGAAGAGGAGGATTTTACAAAGGCAGAGGACCTATTATATGTTATAATTGTAATCACCCTGGACATTTATTGTGAGACTGTCCAAATCCCTGCACGACATGTATATATTGCAGAGCTCTAGACCATGCGACGGAGGATTGTCCAAATTTCATCACAAAATGGAAAGAAAATAGGAACGCAAATGTACATATGATAGCAGCTAAAAATCACGAAGAACAACATAAGATAGCAACAGTTACGCTTCGAGGGACGAGAATCGAAGCAGATGTGATGGATCAAGGGAATAGAATCCACCAGTGGGTAAGGAAAGAAACAGATCCTTCTCCATTATTTGATCCGAGAAAAGAGAAAGAGACCTGCCAGCAAGAAAGAAAAGAATTGGTTGGAGCAGAATGGATAGCATCAACTTTGACCGCACCACCCTTGAATGACAGACCACCGGTGTATAATATGCCTCTAGTCTATGACCATTTAGAAAAGCAAGTTGAAAAGGTAAGCACTTTGCAAAGTTTCTTAAAAAAAAATTTAGAATTAATGAAAGATTAATCTTCTTTGAGTATCCTGCATGGAATGATTGATCATTGCGCACAAGAAAAAGAGATACATGTTTCAAAATGAGCATTTATTCAAGTACACCATGAGAAGAGAACAAATAGGGAGTTTCATCTCAATGCATCGATAGGAAAATACGACATGGACAATATTATTTTCGATTTAGGATATTATGTGATTGGAAGGAGTTTCATGTTCATGTCGATGCATCATCTGTAGCATTAGGTGTAGTGTTATCATAGCCTGGATAAGGAGATTTATACCATTTGATTTCATTTGCAATTAGGAAGTTATCATCTACATAACAAAACTATACTACGACAGAATGAGAAGGATTGTCCATGGTGTATGCTTTGCAAAAGTTCAAACACTATCTTTTGGGATCTCACTTTAAGATGTATACAAACCACCTTGCGCTAAGATACCTAGTTAACAAGACAGTGTTTGGAGGGAGAATATGAAGATGGCTACTATTGTTCCAGAAATATGACTTTGAGGTGATCATGAAACCAGGGAAACTCGGGATCAGATCACTTATCACGCACACTGTCAAGTGAAGATGAGGAAATGTGAATGACAGTTTACCACACGCACACCTATTTTCAATTTAGATGGTTGATGACTATTTTTCAGACATAGTTTAGTTCTTAAGTATGGGAGGAGCCCGACCAGACTTTATAGTGGCACCAAAAAAACAACTAGTAGTGAAGGCATCAAACTATCAGTTGATAGCAGAAAATTTATACAAGTTAGGTGCATATGGTATTCTATGACGATGCGTATTAGAACATGAAAGGAATATGATCTTGTTATATGTGCATGAAGGAGTTGCAGGAGGTCATTATGCAAGAAAAGCAACAGCTCAAAATATTTATGCGCATGATTATGGTGTCCTACCCTACACAAGGATGCTAAGGAATTATGTCATAGTTGTGATGTTTGTGATGGGAAGGAATTATGTCATCCTGTAAGGAGAGATTATATGCCCTTAGTACCATAAGTGACTAAGGGGACATGCACTAAAAAAAATGATAAAAAGCAACATGCTCTGATACCATTGATCTGGATTATTTTCGGCACGAAATGAGAGAGAAGATATAATAAAGAAATGTACAAAGATATCTCAGATATCCAATAATATAACAAAAATGTATCAGAGATGCAACCATAACCACAGAGATACAGTAATACACAATTTTCTATTAATGAGCAAAAATGTACAAAGACTGTAAAAATACAGAGTAAAAGACTCACTAGAATGGTGGCAGCTTATCTCTAAGAAGAGATGTGTCCACTACTCGCATTCGCAAGAAGATGATTTTACAATGAGGCTCTAAAGGCCTTTTTATTATAAATAAAATCCAAAACCCTAACCCCGGAAGATGAAAAGCCAACAGTTTTGTGGACCCCATTTTGGGTAGTTTGGTGTATCAACTTCTCGGGGGAATAACTTTGGCATACGATCTTCGTTTGGGGTGCACGATAGCTCGTTGGAAAGGTATCGTCGAGGAGATTCATTTAGGGGTATCAATCAAATCCTTTGGCTGTCATTGAGAATATATATCCCAAAAATCCTTCATTTATGCTCTCAAAATGGCCTCGGAAGTTAAAAACTGTTAAAAATAGTAAATTACCAAAATTGCCAGAAAACTGTTTTGAGCCAGTTAGAAAAGGCGGGTGGCCACCGATATCCACCTGGATCAATAAAGGATTTTTTAAACTTACATATGATCTTCCAAGAAATATGAATTATTTCTATGTTTTTTGCATTATACAATTTGATTATGAATAATAATAATAATACTAATATGGCTTAGCTTATCTTATTTGAATATGGACAATGCAACATTATTTTTATGAAATAATTTCTGTTTAATTCAATATAATTTGTATTGATATTTTTTTATTAAAAGTGAATAACATATTAAGTAATGTTGATTTTTTAAGTTATAGGATGATATTGTCATGTCATTATTTATTTTTTGGTGCTTGGGGTGATAAACTAACCCTAAAGGAATGGATAGTTTAAGGTGGATTTTATGGTTTTATCAACAACAATACTGATGTTTTAGAATATGGATTCAAAAATGTTGATGTTAGTCCCCTCTAAAGAAAGGAGTGCTACTAGTTTGATTGCAATGGTACAAGTTTTTAAGACTGTGGTTTTAAAAACATTGCAATTCTAAGCCTGAAAAAAAGGTGTTATCAGTAGCATCGCTATCCAATTTCAAGGTTGATTTTAAGGTTTTCATTGCAACGGTACCAGTCGTTAAAGCCATGGTTTCAAACAAGTTGTAATTTTAACTCTAAAAATGAATAGTGTGTTACCAGTAGCACCTATTTTTTATTCAATGATTGATTTTAAGATTTTTATTAGCAACAATATGGGTTTTTAAGGCCATGGTTGAAAAATGTTATAATTTTAAACCCCCAAAAAAATTGCTACCGATAGCACCATTTTTTATTTAGGGGTTGATTGTGGTGTTTTTTATGCAAAAATTCATTAGAGTAAATTTTGGCCTAAAATGGGTCTCCTAAGGAGAATATAAAATAATAAAATCGCATGCCATATTACACTAAGTTAAAGGTGTATCTTGTGAATGTTTGTGTATATTTCTCCACTAATGATCGTTTTCATATAAGCTGGCTTAATATAGAGTTAAGAGTTGAGAATTAAAAATAATAATTAGAATTTTTAATTCTCGTGCACATACAATAAATGGTAATTATCATTTATTGTGCACATACAAGAAATGATAATTGGTAGTGGATAAGAGATAACTTACATACAATAAATATAGTTTGTTTATTTTTTTAATTTATTATGTTGCACAACTATTTTTTAATATCTAATAATAAATTTTAATTTAAATAATATATTAAATTTTAGTCAATAATAACTTTTAAAAAATCAATTTAAATAATGATATAAATGAGATAAAAATAATATCATTTTTATTATTATAATAAAATCATCATACATCTAATATCTCATTATATAAGCATATCATTATAATGAAGCAATGAAACATATCATTATAATGAAATATTTGTTTTATCATCATAATAAAAACTTGTCTTATTAAAATATTAGTTAACATATCATTATAATGAAATATTTGTTTTATCATCATAATAAAAACTTGTCTTATTAAAATATTTACCATATAAACATAACCTTGAGTTCACATTATAAACTTAACTTATTTTGACTATTCTTCTTTTTTATTATATTTAATTTGAATAGTTTTATCATTTTCGTATAAAAAAACAAAAAAAAAAATCATATGTTTATTTAAATTAAATTAAGTCTTAATAATATAATTTAATATTTACTAAAATTTAATTTAATATTTCCAGTTATTACTTATTTTTGTTTTATTAAAACTCAAGGTATTACTTATTTTGTTTTATTAAAACTCAATTTGTAATGTATATTTCCCCTATTTATTAAATTATAATGATAATATACTTATTGCAATTTATTGGATTGTAATGATAATATACTTAGTCAAATATTATTGGATTTTCCTTTTGTTATATTTTAATAATGAGATAAAAAATACAATTTATTTAGTATTGTTTATATAAATTTTAAATATTATATTGTTTTTAGCTCTTAGCTAGTAATTAAGGGATAAAGTTAAAAAGTCTACAAGGATTTTATTGGAAATTGTAGTACTTTTCCCCCATGATTTTGACACATTTTAAGATGACTACGATTGAAAAATATTAGACAAAAAAATAACTTTATCTACTTATTAAGTCATTTTAATTAAAAAGTAATTTTAATTATATTTTAAATCTATAGTATTCCAAATCGCTTTCAAATACATGTTTTTTTTTTAAATCAAAATATTATTTCTTCTCTTAAATAGTTTAATAATATAAAATAATTTTCATATTCCAAAATGACCCACTATAAAGTAATTATTATGGAATTTCTTTTTTTTAATATGTGGAGGTAGTGGTATTTTAAAATATTAAATATTTAGTGTCTCAAGAATATTTATGATAATGGAGCCAGGTGGAAGGGGTTTTTTATGATCCTAGAGGAAATCGTGAACTGGACTACTACTGAAATATTGGTATCACCTCTAACAACAAAGCGAAAGCATATGCGGTTTATCAAGGAGTCAATTGGCCAAACATAGGCAAATCTCTGACTTGAACATTGTTGGTGATTCTAAAAACACAATTCGATACTTGGTCTCAGGTTCCTCCCCGAAAGACAGGATTGAAATATTTGATTGAGCATATAGGGAAATGCTTGCTTGGTCTCAAGGATCAATTCTTTCATATATATCGCCATCATAACCCTGAAGCGGATCCAATGGAAACAAAATCCATATGCAAGGCCCCTATTCTTATGTGGGTCGAAGGAGTAGAGAGTATAGTTAATCCTTCATAGCCATGAAGTTGAATATGGGTAGGGTCCACCATACACATGTGGATTTTCCCTTTCCTCGGCATGTTAATAGCATGAATGAGTTATTATATGGTCATGTGGTGAAGTCCATTCTTAGAATGGAATTAATGAAGTATAGTGGGAGATCAGTGTTGGATCGTGGGCGGTATCACAGTAGTCTGAAGATGGTACACTCTTGGCCTATTTTTGTCCCCAATTCGCTAGATCCGGCTCTGGAGAAGGGCATTGCAATCATGTGAGTTTGTGGATTAGAAGGGGGCATATAGTTTCATTGGACAAATTTAGGAAGCAACGTAATTGATACCCTAATTTCACATGGCCACCTTGTGTATTGTTATCTAGTTATGGATTTTCAGGAACGAAGAGTCTCTATTACTCACTCTGGAATTGATTATCTTACTATTAAAGGAGAAGGAGACACCTTGATGGGTATTCTATGCCTTGACATTCTGGAGGTCTGATTGGGGGTATGTATGGTGTGCATTGTTTTTGTCTTGGTCTTGTTGGGTAGTCCTTTCATGGTAACTCTCTTGGCGCACTCTGTTCTCCTATGGACTGATTGTTCTCTAGGTGGTATTGTACTCATTAAGTCGAGTAAATATCTGCATGAAAATAGCAGGTCTCTCTAGAAAGCCTCCCTACAAAGGAAGCATGCACTTTCACTCCTAGGTGATCTGTGTGCTCATTTGGTGGCCAATTTGGGGATTTGGAACACTATGGATTTAGATAACAATGATCGGTAGGATGTGGAAGACATGGAGGAAACTGAGTACGAGGAGAGGCAACAATTAGTCATTCGGGAAAATTCAATCAGTTCAACTCTCACATTTGCATTAAACACTTTGGTCCAACATTGAACTATGATTGGCCAACTACATGACGAAGTGTACACTTTGAGAAGTCAACGGGAATCTTTGAAGCATCAGTTGGCTCAGCAGGATGTGGACTTTGGTTCTTCATTTCCAGGTGAGACAGTAGAAGGCAGGTAAATTACAACAGCAATGCATATTCCAAATCTGAACACCACAGCAAAGCTTGTTGGGGATATGGACAAGATAGTCAATGGCTCCTTTTCTTTGAGTTTTTTTTTTTAGTATGTGTAAACGGTATATTTTACCGAATATATTTAGTGCAGAATAGTAGCAGTAATAGATTTTGGATAAGGCTTAGTAGAAGGTCTGGATTTTGGTTGTTACAAGCTCTACTAGAGCTAGAATATTTCTATGACATCTGGCTCTTATTTTGTACTAAATGGTTTCGACCACGCCTTTTTAATGAATAAAATCCCCTAGATTCTGTGAAAATAAAAAGAATATTTATGATATCAAAGGGGGATATAAAAAGAAATTAATATCTAGAGGTAGTAGTATTATAAAATATTAAATATTTAGTGTCTCAAGAATATTTATCATATCAAGGCTGATCTCACCAAGATCTTCTCCAAGGTGTGGTTTATGTGAGGTTAACTATTGTCAAATGAAAATGTGGAAAATAGGCTTCTTTAACTTTTAGAGGTCCATATCAACCATTATGGTTCACCCAAAATTTTGAAATTATATTGGTTATTGAATTTCAAACTCATCAACCATGTTTTATCTTATAAGGCTCATTTTAGCCAAAATTTTCCTCTAATGATGAGTTTTGAGAGCTAGAGTTCTCATTTTGAGGTTACATTTATCATCAAATCAGTGACTATGTTTAAGGTTAGGGTTAGTATTTTTGCATTACTTAACTCCTTATTAAGTTTAGGGTTTTGGACCCTCTAGAATCTTCTTGAAAGTACATAGATGACTAGCTCCACATGTGTGAGTAATGGGATTTGACATGGCATTCCCTCAATACCATGGTGGTCAACAACATAGGTCAACTTATGGGAAGCATAAATTCCTTATATGAACTTTGCTTGAGGTAATCTTTGTACCGTTGGAAAGATATTGATGTATAGAATGGCATCAAGAGGTTGTGAACTATGTCTACATATTTGTTACGGTGTTGTCTAATTGTTCTATGTTTTTGTCCTTTTTGTCGGAATCGAACAACATAAATATGCACAAAATCACAATTTTCTCTTGTTTAAATTGCATTTTTTAATGCAGAAATGGATTCAGCGTGTTGAAAAACCTCTGGGGCACTCGAATTACCTAGAATTAACCACTCAAATATGTAGATACAACAATTTACGGCCGGATTTCGAGCAAATATCACCGAAAAATATCCCCAAAAAAGGGCCAAAACGTAGAACATTTAGACTACGACATTTTTAACCTCAAAAAATGCCATTCCCCAAACAAGCTCTAGAAGTTTCTAGACCCCAAATCACCAAAATAGGGCCTATCCATGGGCCCTACAAGTCAATAACTCCAATTTTTCCACTCAAAAAGTACCAAAATAGATTATAAAATATATATGATCCATTTTGGATCACACCTCCCCATTTTTGGAGGCTTTCTATCCCAAATATTTCAATGACGGAGGTGACGAAAGTTTTATTTCACTCCATAAAGTACCATTTGGCCTTGCTTGGAATTTTTTCTTTCAACCCAACTTGTGAAAGTTCATACTACCCTCATCTATTAGTTCTGGACTTCTTCTACAAAACTATATTTTCTACAAACTCTACTTTATCTTTTGGTATTGGTTCCTCTATGGTAGGTAAGACTCACCCATCATTTTCCCAATCTAACATAGAAGACTCTTAGAGTTTTAGATTTCCACATTCACTATTGAGTAAATGTACATGTATGGAGGTAGACTAAGTTTATAGGAATTACCATCTACCTACTCCAAAACTTCACAAGGACCATATCCCAAAGCCTTAATCTTCTTATGGAGACCCTATAGCCTTTATTGGTTTATATGAAACTAGAATTAATCTCCTAACTTGAATCTCTTCTAAATTTTGTGTTGATAATTCCAAGCCTTGTACTTTTTGTAGATTCTAACCCTGTACAATATCTACTGCAAACAGATATTCAGAAAAAGAACAGAAAAGATACAATGGCAAATACAAACATTACACAGAGATTTTTCCCCTGGAAACCCAAACTGGGAAAACCAGCAAATTCTATATTCATTCATATGTTATACATTGTTTACAATACAATATACATATAGGAGCCAGCGGCATCCAAAACCCTAACCCAGTGACCTGGATTAGTCCAAAACCCTAATTCCTTAACCGAAAATAGAAAACCATCAGCAAAAACCATGTGCCGAAAAACCACCTAAATACGTGACATGTTTCCCGAGGTGGGTGATATGTTTCTCGAGGAAGAAAAAATACGTGACACATTTCCCGAGGAAGGTGACACTACTACTCGTGCAAAGAATATAACACATACCCAACACTTTTCCTGTGACGTATTCAATGTCTCTTATACTTGTAAATGGATCTGGTTGATCTTGTCAATGAATCATTCAATGTTCAATGCTTCCTCTATGGTGTCTTCCATCACTCCTCCATATTGTACATATACAACATCTATAGTTGAAGGTTTCAAACATCCAAAATAAATAAGTTTCAAAAGGGGATTTATCAATGGATGATCCAGGTCGATATTGGTGGCCACCCACCTATTACAACTGGCTCCTCGTGTCTATTTTTTGTTCAGCACGTTCTTTTGTATGGCTTTGTAATTGTGGTTTCTACATTTTGGGGTTGTCTGAAGCCCCACACATCCTCCAGGTAGATATGGGTGGCCTCTCTCCTAATCCAACTGGCTTATTTTGTATGTTTTCATGTCATCACATCTTGTTGTACTTCCAGGGCCATTTTGGGGCCCTAAATGTTGTTTTTTTGGTTCGCCATAGTCAATTTGTAAACAGAATCAAAGTTTGATGGAAGAATGTGTATTTCTCTGAAAGACCTTTCCAACGGGCTATCAAACGCCTAAAACGAAGGTCGTATCCAAAATTTATGAGCCTTGGAAGTTGAGGTACCAAATTACACCAAATCTCCCATAGGGCCCACATGACTTTTGGTATTTCACCTTATTGGGTTAGGTTTTTGGATGTCTAGGGTTTTGGCATTCATGAGTAATATAAAAAGGGCCTCCAGAGCCTCATTGTAATCCATTATGCTCAGACAGATGCGCGCAACAACCACATGTCTTCTCAGAGATAACTACCACCATTCGAGCAAGTGTTTCAGTTCTGCAGTTTTACAATTTCAACCTATTTCATTATTTAATAGAAGATATTGTTTATTGGATATTTTTGTTATTCTTCATATCTCTGTGTTTATTGTAGTCAGTCTCTTAATCAGTTCGTTTTGCTCCTAAATACGGATCAGTGGTATCAAAGAGAGGTTTTTATTCATTTATTTTTCTTCATGCATGTCACGGACAAGATCTGGGTACAAGAAGTTGGGACTCGAACCAATCGATCCATTACAAGATCACTCGTGCCAAGCTCGACAGCAACCCATGGGGGACGAAAAGAAATATTATGGAGTAGGATATCCTATTAAAATGTTTCTCAAGGAAGCCCTTGCGCAACAAAGGAACGAAAGCATGGACAACTTTATGCAGATCCTTCGACGGTTTCCCACAGGAGAAGCATCTTCATCAAACAGCCAAGAAACCCCCTTCAAGGTACATGTAAATTTTGATATTCCATTATTTGAAGGACTGATAGATTCGGATGTTGTAGATAAATGGTTGAATCTGCTTGAAGGATATTTTTTGGTCCACAATTTTTTTGATAGGGAAAAAATCACTTTTTCACTCCTTAAGGTTGTTCCCCATGTTAAAGATTGGTGGGCTACTTACTTTGAGAAAAGGGTCGTGGAGGAATCTACAATGTTTGTGGTGGCCCCTACACGGGATTCCTTTCGGGAAGCCATTAAATAACAATACTACCCTGATGGAAGCTGCGAGAACCAGTACAGCAGATGGACCACCCTACGTCAAGAAAGGGACCAGACAGTACCAGATTTCACCAATATTTTCCATACCCTACGCACCAAATTGAGTATCAAATACTCTAAGTGTCATCTGGTGCTCAAATACCACGGTTTTTTACATAGATACATTCAAATAGAAATGGAGTTCCTGGACATCACCTCATTGGGCATGGCTTATAGATACGCTATAAAAATTGAGTAGAAATTTAAGCAGAAAAGGTGAGAGTTTGGATCTGCAAACCCCTCACATCCGAAGCAAGGAAAAGGAAGCCCCAACCCACACAACAAGGGACCAAGTCGATATGGTATCCCTTAGGACAACCATTCCAAGCCGCAACACAAGAAGGGAAATGAGAAGATGAAGAAGGACACGTGAAAATGGTGTGAGTACCATAAAATTCCTTGGCACAACACCGAAGAATGTTGCTCCAAGAAATCCCTCATGGTCGAGCTGAAGGCTTCCGAGTCAGAGGCCAATTCTGATTCCGAGTCAAATCCTGAAGGAGGGAAGAATTTTTTATATGTTGAACCTAGTGCCACTGTCGCTACCACCAAAGTACGGCCAAGCGAACCAAAATAACCAGAGGAAGGGGAACACCTCTTTCACTCGCAGATGTGGGTCAAGGGGGCTCCGCTTCAGTTCATTGTCGATAGAGGTAGTCAGAAGAACCTAATTTCAACAGAGGTTGTTAAGCAGCTAGACCTGCCAACAACACCGCACTTGTATCCCTACACCATCAGTTGGCTTCGCTAAGGAAGAGATCTTTGTGTCAGCCAACAGTGTCGTCTGCCCTACAACGTCAATCCTTTCAAAGATGAGATACTCTGTGATATTTCTCACCTTGAATTTTGTGATGTTCTTTTAGGACAACCATATTTGTAGAAGCGTCATGTTGTGTATGAGTCTAGACCTCGCAGTGTTATTATTACTTTGGGTAGACAATTGTACAATATCCCAGAGGTAGTGTCTCCTACTGCTATTTCTTTAATCTATGTTAAACAATGCAGTAAGGTCATTTCACAGACTGAGAAGTTCGTCTTCTTTGTGATCCATGCTCACAGTAAGCAGAAGGTTGCCACCACTTCTGTGGCCTCTACACAACGTATCTCTTTGCAATAGAATCAAGTGTATAGGATCGTGGAAGAATACATAGAAATATTCTCATCACCTACAGGGGTACCGAAAGACTGCCAATTCAAGCATCCAATTGATCTGACCCCCGTCGTGCCTCTACCTAATGGACCAGTCTATCGGTGATCACTAATGGAGAATGATGAAATYAGGCGTTAGATCGGAGAGCTTCTTCAAAAGGGGCACATCAAACCCATCTCCTCCCCTTGTGGAAGCCYGATTGTACTGGTGCAGAAGAAGTACAGGACTTGGYGACTCTGCATTGATTACAGAGCCTTAAACAAAATCAYAGTYAGGAACTGCTACCCCTTTCCCAGGATTAATGACCTTCTTGAACAACTCAAGGGGGRAAATTTCTTCAGTAAGATTGACCTGAATTCTAGCTACCACCAGGTTCCCATCGAACCCACTAATGTATGGAATACAACCTTCAAGTCTAAAGAAGGTCTCTATGAATGGCTAGTCATGCCCTTTGGCTTAACAAATGTACCAGCCACTTTCATGAGGTTGATGGATGATTTATTGAGACCCTTCACCAAATCCTTTGCGGTAGTATATTTGGATGACATCCTCATATTCAGTAGAACGTGGGAAGAGAACATGCGTCATATTCAACAGGTTTTGAGCACTCTGCGGTAGCACAAGCTTTATGCCAACTTGGAAAAATGTTATTTTGGCATGAACCGGGTCCAATAATTGGGCTACATTGTTGATGAGCATGGGGTACATGTTGATCCATATAAGATCCAATTCATCCATGACTGGCCAGCCCCAACCACACTGACCGAGCTTCGGAGCTTTTTGGGACTAGTCAACTTCTACCGACGGTTCGTGTTGGGATTCTCCCATATTGCATGGGCCCTCAGCCAGGTGACCAAGGGAGGTGGTAGGGCCAAGTTCATGTGGGGGAAGGAGAAGCAATGAGCATTCGATGATCTGAAGCATCGCTTGTGCTCAACTCCAGTACTCTCCTTGCCTGATCTACAGCAACCATTCGATATTGAGATTGATGCATCTGACTATGTTGTGGGCACAATTCTCACTAAGCACGGGAATCTAGTGGCATACCATAGTGAGACACTCTTCGATATTGTCTGAAAATACCCCACCTATGACAAGGAAATGTATTCCATTGTACAAGCTTGTCGTCAATGGAAACATTACATTATGGGGAAAGAGACGATCATACACACTAATCACAAGCCTCTACAGTTCATACAGACACAAGGGAAATTGCATAACGACCGCCATCAGAGTGTACCACCTACCTGCAGCAGTTCCATATCAACATAAAGTATAAGACAAGTATCTCCAATCGTTTCATTGACTGCCTCATTCGGCCTCATGTGGTTTCACTCACCACTGTGCTACATTCCTGTAGACATGAAGCATCTGAGTGGCCCCAACTTTATCAGCAAGATCCGGACTTCTCCACCACCTATAAGCTCTTGGGTACAGGATAAACTATCACTAATTTTCACATTCATGGCGGACTCTTATGCCACATGGGCCATCTCTATGTTCCTACAAGCGAGCGTGCAAAGCTGATTTGGGAATCCCACTACAGTTGGGTGGTAGGACATTTTGGCATGGAGAAAATTGTGGTCGTTCTTCAAAAACATTTTTATTGGCCAAAACTTCGACAGGACGTCAGCAAGTATATCATATATTTCATTGCTTGTTCCATTTCCAAGCCCGCCATCAAGAAGCAAGTCGTATACACGCCTCTTCCTATTCCTGAGAAGCCTTGGGAATCCATCTCAATGGATTATGTGTCTGGCTTACCATCCACCAAGCAAGGAAATGATTGTGTGTTTGTGGTCATTGATCGGTTTTTGAATATGGCCATCCTCACAGCCTGTAAGAAGAATTTCACAATGGCAGATACTGCTAAGCTCTTCTTCGAACGAGTGTGGGTCCACTTTGGGATACCACAGACCATCATCTTCGATCGAGATAGCAGTTTCCTCAACACCTTTTGGTCGAGTCTATGGTCCCTATTGGACACTAAGCTCACAAAATACACTGCTTTCCACCCCCAAACCGATGGCCAAATAGAGATCGTCAATCGGATGATTGTGCACATCCTGCGCTTTTACAATTCCAAGCATCCACGTACATGGGACGAGAGTCTCCCATATATCCAACACAGTTACAACAAGGCTCTCCATAATTCCACTGGCCATAACCCATTTCAGGTGGGTCTGGGATTCCAACCCTTGGGACCCATTGATGTTGCACTTCCTCTTTCCACCACACAAATAGACTCTTCCCCTAATCAATATGCGATCGAAAAAGACACCAAATTCATTAAGAGGATTCATCACATCTGCCAACAGGTCCAAGAGATTTTGCAGAAATCCTATGCTAAGTACAAGCAGTGTCATGATCAACATAGGGTACCACACAAATTTTAGGTTGGCAAAAAGGTTTGGTTACATTTGCAGAGGGAGAGTCTCAATGGGCCCCATCGGAATCTTCGCGCACTTCGTTATGGGCCTTACACTATCACCAAGGTTGTGGGTAGAAATGATTTTGAGCTCAACACTCCACCCTTCCTTGGTCTGCATCCAGTATTCAATGTGGAACTCCTTCGGCCATACTTTCCCCCATTATTGGACACCTCCAAGATCATAGAACAACTAAAACCAAAATATCTCAACCCTGACTACATGGAAAAGGCATCCACTGATCAAATAGTGGACACACAGGTCAAGGTCACTCGCTAGCAATGGATCCAGCTTTATTGGGTTGTCAAGGCATGACAACTTCTACACCAAGGAAAGTGGCTCACCCGGGGCCAAATCCAACAGAAGTTTCCTCACCTGATGGGGTAACTCAATGCAATGGATACCATTGCTTCCTAAGAGGGGAGGATTGATCTAGGTGGATATTGGTGATCACCCACCTATTCCAACTGGCTCCTCGTGTCTGTTTTTTGTTCAACACGTTCTTTTTTATTGCTTTGTAATTATGGATTCTACACTTATGGGGTTGTCTAAAGCCTCACACATCCTCTAGGTGGATATGAGTGGCCTCTCACCTAATCCAACTGAATTATTTTGTATGTTTTCATGTCAGCACATCTTGTTGTACTTCTAGGGTTGTTTTGGGGCCCTAAACGTTGTTTTTTTTTTTCTCGCCACAGTCAAATTGTAGATTGAGTTAGAGTTTGATGGCAGAATGTGTATTTCTCTGAAATACCTTTCCAATGGGCTATCACACACCTAAAACCGAGGTCGTATGCAAAAGTTACAACCCTTGGAATTTAAGGTACCAAATTACACCAAATTACCCATAGGGCCCACATGACATTTGGCGTTTCACCTTCTAGGGTTAGGTTTTTGGATGTCTAGGGTTTTGGAATTCATGAGTAATATTAAAAATACCTCTGGAGCATCATTGTAATCCATTCTTCTTAGATGGATGCGCATAGCAGCCACATCTCTTCTCAGAGATAGTTACCACCATTCGAGCAAGTGTTTCAGTTCTACAGTTTTACAGTTTCAGCCTATTTCATTATTTAATAGAAGATATTGTTCACTAGATATTTGTGGTATTCTTCATATCTCTATGTTTATTGTATTCAGTTTGTTAATCAGTTCATTCCTCTCCTAAATATGGATCAATGGAAGCATGGATTTATCTATTATAAGAGTTTGAATATAAATCAAATTTAATCTTAGGTCCATGGATGCTTCTAATTGTAACCCCTCAAAAGATAAACTAATATCGTGTTCACTACTTTTTCCTTACCATCTTTCATCAAATGGAAGGTTGTAGATATCTTCAACTTGGTGTTCATCTTCTCCCAAAGTGTGGTCCAAAAGAAACTGAAAAATATAATATCCTTATCCAAGATGATGCTCCTTCATATATCGAAGTGCACCTAGATATTTTCAAATAACATGATTGTTTCATATTGTACCTTGATGGAATTTTTACAAAGCATGAGAATGATCATCATAGTAAACTTGTCAACTACCACAAATACATAGTCTTTCCCCCTCCTAGTTATCATCAACCCACCCATAAATCCATGCAGATGCTATCCCATGGTCTAGTAGGTATAGGTAAGAGAAGGTATAAACCTTGCTTCCTATTACTGGCTTTAGTATAGAGCTGCATCTTCTTGCACTCTGGAAAATACACATACCTCTACAAGTTTGCAACTATTTTCCCAACACCAAAATGCCTTGCAACTTTGGAGGTGTGAGCCTCTCTAATAAGTTTAAATATTTATCCTTTAGGAACTCAAAGCTTATCCAACTTGTAGAGAAACCCATCTTGGAGATGGTAATCAACTTTGCTATCACCTTCTTTTACACAAAATTGGACTTGTAGATATTGAAATACCTCCTTGAATTCTTCGTCTTATATTCCTTCCTATTTATATTCATCATGGATAAAAGGATCCATGTACATATGAGTACCTAGAGCTATGATCTTGGTTGTAGGTGAAATTAAAAGCATGTTTTCCAATGTTTTAGTACTATCCTTCTTATATTTGATGATAAGATTAAATTGTTGTAAGAACCTCATCCATTTTTAGTGTCTTATTTTTTGAAAGTTACTTTAGACTTGAAAATAATGCATTGTTTGTTGATCGATGTGGATGATGGTTTCATTTCTAAGTAGATAATGCTACCATTTATTAACAACTTGTACCAATGCATAGAGTTCTTTGTTATATGTAGGGTAGTTTAGGACTCTACCACGGATAATTTTAGAATGATAGTATATCGATTAAACTTCTTGCATCAAGATTGCTCCAATATCATATCCTTTTGCATCTCTCTCCACTTAGAAGGTATTTGAAAAAATCAAGCAATGTGAGAATGAGTTCTTGACTAATATTTCTTGGAACTTTTCAAAATCATTATGTTTATTCTTTCCCCATTGGAAAATATTTCAACTAGTTGTTATGGCATGGAGTGGTGTAGCCACTATAGCTAAAAGGAATGTTATAAACATCCAAATATATTGTGCTACCCCTACAAATATCCTAACTTCAGTGAAATTGGTAAGATTTGATGATTTAAATATGGCTTCAATCTTCACAAAATCAATCTTGAGTTCCCCTCCACCAATCACATACACCAAATACATTAGGACTACTAAGGAAATTCACATTTCTTAATATTTTCCAACATTTGATGCTTCTCAATGTCTCTAACAACTACATGATATGTCAAATATTATCTTCCCATGTAGATATAAAGATCATCCAAGTACACTATTACAAATGAATCTAGAAAGGGATGCATACATCATTCATAAAACACATATATGTAGTTGGTGCATTACATAAACAAAAAGGCATTACCATCCATTCATATAAATTTGCCTCATCTTAAAGGTAGTCTTCCAATTGTCTTATTATTTTAATCGTACCTAGTGGTATCCTAATTTGAGATCCAACTCGATGAAGTACTTGGAAAGTTTCAACTAATATAGAAATTCATTGATCCTAGGCGGAGGATATCAATTCTCGAGGGTGATTTTATTCAGAGCTCTATAGTCGATAAACATTCTCCAAGTCCCATCCTTCTTGGGAATTATGATAATAGGTGACCCACAAGGTGAGGTACTTGGTCAAATTACTCCCTACTACAATATTTGTTGCAATTGTTTCTTCACTTCATCCACTTCAAGTATGGATTTTCTATATAGCCCTATGTTTAGTAGTAGAGAATCATGTAACAATTGTATCTCATGCTCCACTTCCATATTAAGTGATAACCCTTTAGGATCATGGAAATATTTTTATTATTTCAAAATATCCTCCAACTGGTGTTTTACTCTTTAGTACATCCCTCAAGATATCACTTTACTTTTACCGATTCATCTCCTTGTTGATTCTATCTTAAGAAGAGTAATACAATATTCTTACTCGAGCTCATCAGTTTCTTGGCTTAATTAGCACTTACCAAAGAAATATTTGATTTACATTTATGTGCATTAATTATGAAATGGTATTGGTTTCTCTTCTCATGAATATTGTATTCTTCATGTACATGTAGGGGATTCCAAACACTACACCATACACACCAAGTTGTACTACATCTACCTCCACTTCATCAAAGCTACTTGTGCATATAGTGAATTTGATCTTACACTACTTAGTGACCTTGAGTTTTGCATCCTTATTTACCCATGTCATTGGGTATGGGAAACGATGGTTATGAAATTATAATCCAAGATTACTGACCAAATCTTCTACTATGAGGTTGCTTGTAAACTAGGATCAAATAAAGCATTGACCTCTATCTTCTTGGCTTGGATCTTGATATGGAATATTTTGGTTATCTCCTTCTATTCCTTGGGCCTCTTCCTTGGTATTTGGGTCATCTCCTTCTCTTCAATGGGATGAAGTCTCCTCAATTTCAACTCCTTCTACATTATATTGCAAACAATGTTTTCATCAACATTTGAGTTACTCTCTACCTAGATGTCTAAATCCATAAGTAACATGCTCTTCCTTTTGGAATCCTTCTTGCAGTTCTTGGGATTCATCTTGGGATTTTTATTCCATCATGTATCTTCCATATGACCATCAATATTATAATGGTTATAAATATTTTTTGTATCCTTTCACTAATGTGTAGCGATTGTTGTATTCTTATCCTTTCCTTTCCACTTTTTCTTTCCCTCCTTAGAAGTGCCTCGATGGTATTTCTATTTGGAACCATTTAGTTATCCTTTATTATTTTCCATCTTTAGATATTATGCTTTCACACAAGCCTCATAAATATTCCTAAGTTTTAAAATAATCACTTGTCTCCTTAAATGACTATAGAGACCACCAAAATACTTGATAAGTACATCCAGGGTATTGCGAGATATTCCCAACATAATGGTTTTTTTTTTCAACTCGATACTCTTGTACACTCTACCCTTACTTCTATTGGAAGTAATGCCAATGGATATGTTGGTCCTCTTTATACCCAATAGATTAGAATTAAGACTCAATTAGAGTTTAAACACCTCCCACTTAGTTACGACGGGATCACCTTCCAACCTAAACATCTTGGTGTGTCTTTCCCACCAAGTTTCAGCATGGCCCTCTAACTTTGGCTAGGAAAATGATATATTTGTATCTTCTAATATGATATGAACATTGAAATAAACTTCTAACTACTACAACCATTGATTCAACTTAACAATATCAATCTCACCTTCATTGGGTTTGATGTCCACTTTTCCTTCCACTTCGAATAGATGTTGGAAAGAGGTGTTGGTATAACTTGGTCTCTCTTTCTCTAGATCCTTTCCTAATTCTTATTTTTCTCTCAATTTCCCATTTAATCCAACTTCCAATTTAGATCTACCAAACTCCTTGAAAAGTATAAACTTGCTCTCTAGAACTGCCATTAGAATTTTCATCTTGTGAGAGATGTCAACAATTTGTGCTTCCAACTTTGGAAATATATCCTCCAAATCATCCCTTGGACAGGGATGATTTTAGGGGCTAAATTTCGTTCATGGGCTAATTTTCCATGGTTTTTCCAAAAACGAGATTCGCTATTTTAAAAATGATTCGCCCAAATTCTATAGGATAAAATTATTTTACCTTAAAAATCGCCAAAATTTTATAAAAACTATATAAAATTCTTAGAAATTTGAATATTTTTACAAAAATATCGCCAAACATTTATAGTTGAAATATCAAGGATTAGTAAGATTCGCCAAGGTTTCTACATTTTAAAATAATTTTCCATCCTTAAAATCATCCCTACCCTTGGATTGTTATTGTACTCATCTTCCATGCATATGGTTTGAGACATCTTTCTTTAACCCAATTTCTTGATCCTACAATTTACCACAAAATCCCCAAAGAAAATTGCTCTTATATCAATATGATTTGTAAACTACCATGGATATTCTACTAGAATAGCTTATCACAAAAAAATCTTACAAGTTTCTACAAATGCTTTGTTATGAATTTTTTTACTTAAGATTAAAATTTAATATTACTATCTTAGCACTCGAAATACTAAAATAAGTTGAGACTAAACTAAAATATGTTAAAAGAAATACCAGACCATCCACACAATGAACACGATAAGTACACTAGGAAACCCAATATGGGAAAACTCATCCCCAAGGTGAGGACTATAACTTGCTCTTTTCTTCTCAAATATGAAATGCAAATACAAAGAAAGGTAAACTCACTATGGAGTTGTCATTGACATTGTGGCATATGGTTGCTATAGATCCTTCTACTTCCTATGTATTAGCCCATTATCCCACTCTCTTTCTTTGGTCAACTATGGAATAGTAAATCAATATAAGAAGAATGGAACCCCTTCATTTCCTAGTGGCACAATATTTAGCATGTCTCGATAGCCATCTAGGGTTAAGGTTATAGTTTTTTCATGTATCAACAATCAATTAGGGTTAGGGATTTTGTATGCATCAACTCATGATTAGGGTTACGGTTTTGGATCCTTTATAATCTTCTTGAAAGTATACATGTGACTAGATATACATGTATAAGTAATGAGAGTTGACAGGGCATCCACTTGGTAGCATGGTCATCAATAACATAGGTCAAATTGTATGAGGCATTACTTCCTCATACAGACTTTGATTAAGATGATATTTGTGTTGTTGAAAATATCTCGATGTGTAAAACAACATCAAGACGTTTCATGCTATGTATGCAATGTTTTGACCCCCAAAAAATGTCATGTAATGCCCCAAATAGGCTCAGGAGTATACCCCAAATCACCAAAATAGGACCTACCCTTGAAATGGGCCCTATAAGTCAATATCTCCAATTTTCCACAAGTACCAAAATAAAGAACAAAATATATAGTGATCTATTTTAAATCAACTCGTTAAGGGGGAGCATTGGAATTTTTTTTTTTTTGTTTGTTAATTTGTCCGGACCTGCTCCTTGCGGGATTAACCTGTGGCTTGAGAAACCACGACTCAGGGGCATCTAAGCCGTCAAAATCAACCGAGGATCTCACCCGACCTGAGCCACACCAACCCTTAACATGGTTGGATTTTTTGTCCCCGTAGGTTTTGAACCGGTAACTTTAACAACACTGAGTGGCTTAACAACACACTCTGTCACCGACTATCCTACACCTCGAGGACTAGAGTATTGGAATTATTAACTCCTACTTGTCTTATGGAATAATATGTCATCATACAAGAAGGTTGTGGCTTTTTATTTCATTGGTCATTGTGATGTAGAGTCTCTACTTGAGTAGTTGCTTCCAATATTAGGAGGTTGTTAAATCTAGTTGGATATGAGAGATTCTCTCCAACTAGTTTAGTTCCTAAGCTAGTGTGGTTGAGATATTCTCTCAACAAGTTGTTAGTGTGACAAGATGGTACTCGTATATTTAGACATTCATTCATGTATTTATATGTGTATAATTGCATTGTTGATTAGATCACTCAACAGAATTTTGGTGTGTGTAAATCATGTCTACTATCCCATTTCTTTACAATTTCCAAGGGGTTGGGCTTTATGTTTTCGAGTTAAATGGGCACACTTTATTAGAATGATGTAATAGGGAATAATTATTTTAATTCTAAAAATTATTTAGCCATCTCATCTCATATATTTAAATGGGAAATGGGTTTTCATATTTAGACCAAAGGGGTACCTATCAAATCATATTCTACTGACTTTGACCCTATGGGTTAGTTTTTCACCCTAGTTGAGGTTGTGAATCAAATATCTTAAGTGTGTGAATAAAAGGCTTGGGTATGAAATTTAGGGGACCATATGGAGAGAACTTGGAGCTTTCGAGTTATAATGTAGAAATTGTTTCAAGTCCTTGGAATGAAATGGTTTTCAATCATTGGTCTTCAAAACTATTTACAAGTTTTATCTAGTTTTTAGATGATGATTAGTGCATGATTTTTCATTTCTCTAACATGATGGGTGTGGGTTTGTGCGATTGATATGTTGACTTTTCAATTCTTAAGAAGACACTTGACAATATAACAACTAATTTTTTCATGTTTTGTTTAAGTTATGTTGTAATTTAATTTCTAGTTGACTTAGTTACTTTATGTTTCAATTTTTACTTCTAGGTTCTTTCAATTGGTTGAATATAATAATGTAAATGTTTCTTAAAAAATGAACTTAGGGTTTCCAAGGCCATGGGATAACGACAATTTACCAAACTCTTCCTCCCTTGGGACTTTAGGGTAATTTCAAAATCATGGATTTAATGATTTTTTCCTTTCAACAAGCCTACTAAGTACCATTTAGTGGTTCACCTAAGGAACCAATAAAAGGAATGGTAGTTAGTTTCACTTCAAATAAAAAATGCATAACTACTAAGTCTCAAAAGAATGAATCAATAAGGAAATTATCACTTTTGGTTTCAAGTATTGATTTCACTCGTTTTTAATGGATGTAAATGAAATATTTTTATATTTTTGTTTAAGCCTCTTAGTTAGATTTTTTAGAAATCATTTTTGTTGCAGTTTGCAAAT
>SNQJ01S0059797.1:63196-85689 GCA_010110895.2 Picea sitchensis | reverse complement strand
TTTATTCTTTTCTTTTAATTGTTTTTTCTTCTTCTTTTTCTTTTATTCAAGGGATAACTAGAGGACACTGCCTTGACATGGTGACGAGAGTTGACAGTGTTACCCACAAGTACTTTTACAGAGATGAGAAGGTTGGATCGTGATGAGAGCCCCTTTCCCTTGGCCATGTAACCAAAGGTCACTGCCCTGGCGTGGTAACCAGATGGTGGCAATGTCATACTGTTAGGTACCCATGAACCTAATAGGTTGGCTCGTGATGAGACCCCCTATCCTCTTGACTAGGTCTTGTTTGTATTTTCCGAGTCCCTCTTGTTTCTTATTGAGAGGCCTTTTATTGCCTTCTCAGGGATCCCTGGGTGAAGCATCTCGAGGTTTTATTTCTAGGATTTTATCTTTTACCAACTACTTTTACCTTCTGGGCCTTTAGCCCCTTCTTCCCACGAGATAAGGTGCAATCCTACAAACAGATCAACCCAATGCCCAGACAAGGGGAATGGGACATGTGATCGGGAGATAAGATGAAACAGTGGTGCTATGATGGGAGCAGACGATGGCCTTTCAGAAATCCCACCAGTGGAAAACCTAGACCTATGGGAACAGGCTTGCTAGGATACCATGTCAATCTCCTAGAGCATGGCTGAGTGGGCTAATGTAAGATCCAAGCGGTTGTTAGAGATAAAAGGAATCAGATGCATATATTTAAAGGTTTTAATGATCAGAAGTGACACATACCATGATACCTGGACCAATTACTTCATGGACCAAGAACCTCGTCTGATACAAGACCAAGCCGATGGTGATGGATGTTGTTGTTGCTGACAAGTTAAAGTTGATGGAAGAAGAAAAGGATGGGCTCTCCAGGGCCATGCTCAGGCCAATCCTACTCTCGGTACTCCATGTCTAGGACCTGTGGGCCTTGAGACATGATCTCCTGGTTATCCCTAAAAATCAAGGATAGCAGTCCCAAAATTTGCAGCATATAATAGAGATATATCAGAAAAAATAGAATTATAGCAGCTGTAAGTTAAACCATCAAAATCAACACATGGTAATGGACAACAATGCTTATGATTAGTAGATAATGTTCCATTTATTAAACCAATATTTTGATGGCAGAAGAGGGTTGTAAATGAGTGTTATCAACAAATGTTTATGACAGCCCTATGGCTGTAGAAAACTTTTACTACAACAGAAAATTCTAACCACTAAAATCAACAAGTAAACCACCCAAACAATAGCCCTTTATTAGTAGACTAATTATCATACTTCACAAGCAAATTTCAACGGTAGAAAAGTAGAGAAATTGTGAAAGAGAAGGTGTTTGTTGCATCCATAATGGTTGTAGCTTAAAGTTTATTGCAGAAAAATAACCACCTGACCAATCAAGATGCCCTTGAAGGATAAGAGAGTCTAAAGCATGTAAAATTCAAATCCAACTTGAACAATTCCAAACCTTGAATTATGTGTTTATCAATGCAACATATACAATGTCCAATGCAAATATTAGTGCCTTGTTATTAGGTAAATGGAGTCTCTTACTTGGAGACGGATTTGACCGAATAGGAGAAGTGGAGAGGGATTAGGGATAAACTCTTTTAGCATCCAAAACGTCTCCTTCTTCTAAATCATTGAACTCACTAGTCAAAAATAAACTAGGGTTTAGGGTTTCTAGGGGTGTAAAGCCTCTTACACCCTAGAAATCAAACACTAGCCTAGATTTACTTCAAGGGTGTAGACACTCCTACTCCTTGAAGATAAACTTGAGTTCTCTTAGCTATATGCAGAAAGATTGTGAGTTGTGGAGGATGTAAACACTCTTACTCGTCCTAGGGTTTTTCCAACAAAACTTGAGTTTACCAAGCAAATTACCATACAATTGCAGAAAATTCACTTAATAGACAACAAATAAATGAAGAAAACCTTAATCAACCAAGAAATACCTCACAATACTTCACCACAAGCCTCCAAGAAGATAACTCACTAGTATAAATGATCAACAAGCAAGTAGCACCACATTTGCACAAGAAAAGAGACAGTGAATTCTCCATGAGGGCAGAAATTGGATTCCGAGAATTACTATTATCAAGTGATGAGTTATATCCAAGTGAAAAATGACTTGTCTCTATTTATAGAGGAAAACCCAAGTCATAGTTTGTCCACATAACAATTAAATCTATAATTTTAGGCTAAAACCAAAGTTACAATTGTTTGCACCCAATTCGTCACTTGATGAGCAAATTAAGAGTGCTTACATGCCCAGTTGGGCTCTGCTAGGCATGATAGCTGTGAGGTAAAAGGTTAGAGAAAGAAACAATAAAACAATAAGCAAAAACAAACTAAAACTAATTAAAACTAAGAGCATATGGGAAAATGAAAAACAAATGTAAATGGACCAATATCACCAATATATAAGCTGATCTGATTGATGAAATCCAAAGACACAAATGAAAAACAAATGTAAATGGACCAATATCACCAATATATAAGTAGGTCTGATTGATGGAAACTAAATGAAACAATGGAGAAAGGGGACTTGGTCCCTTCTTCCTCCAATGGAAGGATCTTGAGGCCCCCAATCGATTGCTCTCCTACACGAAAAGATGAAAATGTGGTGAAAGAACCCAAGCTTATTCACCAAGAGAGGGGTGACAGAAGCCCTATGAAATGCAGCCTTGTAATGTACGCCAAAGAATGGTCCTTAGCAATCTCAGCAGCATAACAAGATGAAGAATTCCTTGAGAAAAATGGTGGTCATTCATGGCTTTTACGTACCAAGCATTCGATCATTATGTAACCTCTTTAGAATGTGGAAAGGGGCTCAAAGGCCTAGGTCTTTGACCAGCCCAATTAAGAGATTGAGCTCTGGATTTGGTGGTCAAACCTAATTTGGGAGCCGGACCCATTAGTGGTTGGGAGGCCGACCACCCCAATAAATGCGTCATGAAGCGTGCACGCTGGTTTTTTCAGCCCAACAGCCGCTACTTTGTGCACATAATGCCAGGTCGACATCCGCGAGATACCGGATATAGCCTTCAAATTTTTGGTAATTTGAATAGCTTTTTTGACCCTTTTGCAGCCTGGAATTAATCCCGTGGCTATGAATGACTCTTCTGCTTTGACGATATGAGTTCTTGTTGCCCCTCGCGACAAAATTTCGCTGATAACAACAATGCTATATTAGCAAATTGATTTGTTCTTTTGCCCACATAGGCTACAAGGCAAAATGATGGCACATAAGCCCATAAAAATCTTCCAAGGTGGCACATGTGAAGATAATCCTCCAAAGGCTAGGATGTCATGCTATAAATGTGCCACGCCATCCCAAATCAAGCAAGAGGGCTTCAAAATAAAACTAGCAAGTGCATCTAAATGGTAAAACGTCCCCTCAAAAGTGTGAAGTCATGCTCCAAAGGAGGGGCGTTTGTGTAGAAATATTTGAGGTCCCATGAGGGTCAAGAACCTTGCTATTTCCTGACCTTTAGTATGGCTCTTAAGTTTCAACCGTATGGCTATCTTCTTTGTTGTTTTAGGATAGAAAAATATTCAATTCCAATTCTTTAGTTCTACCGTTTTGAAGGTTGGTGCTCTTTTAAGATCCCTTTGCAAGTGTTTTCTTATCTCAGTGTTGGCACATGCAATATAACTTTAAAACACATAACACTCACTCGATCTTGAACTTTAAAATGTTGATCTACACTTCTAAACATGCACAAATTGGACATATATTTTGGTCAACATGACCCTAGATAAACCCCACCCCCCGGGGAAAACCAATTTGGGATATATATGTCTATATAATGATGATCAAAGCAAGAGATACAACAAGTAATGGAATACAATGGAACATGTATACATAGAAATCTCCTCAAGAGCCTTGAAACAAGAACCAGAAAGAGAAGTACCCAAAACTGTGGTGCGCCCTCACCCTTTGTTGCCCTCTACAGACCGAATCAAGCTTCTACCCTCATCTCGGTGGACTCAATGAAGAAATCCTCCATAGGACTGCAGGTTTCATGTGTCGCTCTCCATTGAAACTATCGTGAGCTTGAATCCTCCAAGAAGATCTACTACAAGGTAGCTACCAATCCTCTCAACATGTCTTCCCTCCTCCAAGCATAAATGATCAAAATAAATAAACTAAACCTGAAACCGAAAGTCTCTCTCCACAGAAACAATTGCCCAAGCTCTCCTCTCCCTATGCAACAAACCTCATCTCAGTGGTGACAATTCCTCCTCTCCCGGTGAGCAACTAAAGAAATCAAGTGCTGCCTCCTCCTAGTAGATGCGCCCTCCTCCATATATCATGCTCCCTCCAAGAAATAGAAGTTATGGCTCCATGGGAAATGCTCTCCATGCAAGCTCAAACCAAACAAGAACTTCTCCCCAATATCTCAAGGGTTTCTCTTAAAACCTCATGAAGTAACCTCCTTCCTCCTTAAGAAATGCCTCCTCTTCTCTCGAAAAAAATCACAAGTGAAGAATGAGCCCCAAAATTCACTTAATTCTCTTTTGGCCTCCTTGAGCCAACCCTAAAATATTATCAATGGCCTAGATTAGATCTATCCAAGTCTAATCAATGGTGAGATCTCATCCAAAAATACCACTAAGGAAACCCACTTCCTTAGTTGTTTTATGTCTATTAATTCACCCACATTGTGAATTAATTGTCACTTCTCATGACTTGAGGACATATTTCACTTTGATCTAAATCTCCCAAGTCAAAGTGAAATTAGAATCATAAAGTAAAGTATAAGGTTAATAGTCTCTCCCTTTGTGCCCAGAGACTCATAAGCACATGGGGACCACTTTCCAAGGTAAATTCCAAATCTCAACACTCCCTCTACCGAGGAAAGTGCCCTTCACAACCAATATCATCCCTATATTGAACATGGTTTCCTCCCCATATTCTCTGCGGAGTATGGTTGCACTGACCGTTGAAAGTGGACTTGTCATAGATCTACTCGACCGGGCATGATCTATAAAATGGCACCGACTTCCATCTATCCAAGATCACCTAGATCTCGCATCACACCGAAGATCTCCACCTCATCTCCACCAAGGATTTCCATCTACTTGGCATCTCACCAAGAGTCACTACTCTGCATCCTCACCAAGAGTCTCCCCCTTGGTATCTCTCACTCAGAGTCATGAACTTGGCCTCAAGTCACCTCCACCAAGTGCGTGGATCCGTAACCTGATCTACCTCGGTTCAGAATTTCATGTGAGGCTCAAGCCCATGGTGCCCCTACTACTCCTCATCACCGGGATGCAATCAAGTTGTAGCACCAACTGGCTTCACTGATGCTCAACCGAAGCTATATTGGGTGGACTAGTCACCCAATCTGAAGATGTCCAAGGACACTACCGACCTCTTCAATCACTATTGTTGTGCGCCGTGTGGTCTCATCAACTCTATCTCCCCTAACTAATGTTGATGGTGTGTAGTCATGATGCACATTCTCTCGCAAACTTCTCCTTGAACTCTATCTACTATGTTGCTTTCCTAACACACATATCCTGTCGCTTTTTCTTCTTCTTGGGACACTGCCCTGCATAGTGACCCACCTCTCCACAAGTATTCATTGTGATCATGTCTCCTCTCCCACTCATCGTTGTTGCTCTCCTCCTCAAGTGGTGGGGCTCCCAAATCCTGGGACCTTGCCACCCCCCATGATGTGTCTTCTTCTTGCCTTTGTCCAAAGAGAAAGGTCTCAACACTGAACTGATCAAGAAAGACCAGCCGCTGTCCGTAAGCCTCACCTTGCAAGCCTAATCTCCTCCCTCGGGACGAAGTCATCCCACATTCTCTCCAATGTAGGCATAACCTCCCTAGAAACAATTCCCTGCATTAAATGGACCCCACAGTTTGGTGAATTTATTCATAGCTTGAATCACCAAAGAGTTAGGGGTCACAACCTCTCCGACGGCCACCATCTCATCTCTGATCTAAGTGTATCTTCCAAGGAATGAAGTAAATGACTCATCCTCAAGCATGTGAATTCCCCTGATTCGGTCATGAAGAACCATCTTCGGTTCTCATTAGAGTTCTCATACAACTTGCACAAAGATGCCCACATCTCATATGAACAAGTATATTCCCAAATAAGTGGGGAATAATTTGATCTCTCACAACATCACAAACGATCATCTTTTCCTTATTGTTCCTCTTCCTAAACTCTACCAAGACGGGTGTGTAGTGACAGAATAGAGGAATAGCTTGCCTCCCACTATGTACCATAGCTCGAGGTCCCTCTAATACAAAGAGCATCCTCGCCTAAGGTTACTTCTCAATTGCTAGTCTCACAAATTGCCCTCCACATCGCACTGAGATAATGACATAAAACCGCCAGCTTATGCTCACTTTGATGCTCCAAATGTAAAGGAACACTGCCTCAGTCTTGTCAACATAGGTGTGAAAGAGGCAAGTGAATCCATGAACTCATTCCTAATTAGTAGGTGTGAAAAGAGGTCATCTCTACAACCTCACCATGTCGACGCTAGGCAGTGAAAAGAGTACGGCCCACAAGGCCAAACATCACCAACAAATCTGCCCACAACTTTCCACAAACACTGTAAACTAGTTGTCCAAAGTTTGCCCTGAGTTGTGAAACTGGTATTGAATGAGAGGTACCTTCAGATCTAAAGTTTACCCACTGTTTTGGGAATTAAAAACTTGTGGTCCAAAACAACCAACAAATCTGATATACAACTTTCCAAATCAGCCACAAAGTAAAGCTCCAAAATCACAAGTCTAAGCCACCTTTTAAATTGAGCACCATGTAGAAATATTTGAGGTCCCATGAGGATTCACCCTGTTGTTTTTCCTTTGGACCTTAGTATTGGCTCTAAGTTTCAACTACATGTCTCTTTGATGTTTTCAAGAAACAAACAAATAATCCCACTTTTTGCTCACTGCTCAGCGCTATGCTCTTTTAAGGTGCCCTTGTAAGTGTTTCTTTATCTCAATGTTATTACATGCAATATAACTTAAAACAAATAACACCTTCTACCTCTAGATATTGAACTTTAAAAATGCTGATTCTACACTTCTAAATATGCATAAATTGACACAAGTATTTTTGGTCAATATGACTCTAGAAAAACCCCCTAAAAACTAGTTTGGGATATATGTCTATGTAATGATGATCAAAGAAAGAGATACAAAAAGTAATACAATAAAATGGAACTTGTATACATAGAAAGCTTCTCAAGGCCTTTGCCATTAAGATCCGTAGCAGGAAGTGCCCAAACCGTGCCCCTCTCCTTGTTTCCTCTCTGACTGAACCTAAGCGCTTCTACCTCATCTCAGGACTCCAATGGTATGGAAATCCCTCAATAGGAATGTGCTCTCATGTGTTGTCTCTCCATTGAAACTATCAGAGCTTGAATCCTCCAAGAATATTTTCTGCTAGAAGCTAATCCTTCCATAGGTGTACCCTCCTCCTAGTGTAAACACTATAAATAAACTCTGAGCCATGTCCTAATGCCTCTCCACGTAAGAAAAGTGCCCAAGCCTCTCCCTATGCAACAGTCCCTCATCTCAAGGTGACAAGTCCTCCTCTTTTGGTGAGCATATGAAAGAAATAAATGCGTCGTCCTCCTAGTAGATGTGCCCCTCCATATATCATGCTCCCTCCAAAGCAGTATCAGGAAGCTATGGCTCCAAGGAAATGCTCTCCATGCAAGCTCAAACCAAACAAGAACTTCTCCCCAATATCTCAAGGGTTTCTCTAAACCCTCATGAAGTGTGGCCTCCTCCTCCTCAAGAAATGCACCACTCTTCTCCAAAACTCATAGAATGAGTCTCCAAAAATCACTTTACCCACTCTTTAGCCTCCTCGATCCAAACCCCTAAAATATCAATGGCCTAGATTAGATCTATCCAAGTATAATCAATGGGTGAGATCTCATCCAAAATCTCACTAAGGAAACTCACTTTTCCTAGTTGCTTTATGTCTATTAACCACCCACATTAGAATTAATTGCCACTTTATGATCTTTAGGACATATTTCACTTTTGACTCTAAATGTCAAAGTGAAATTTGAATCATAAAGTAAAGTATAAGGGTAGTCTTCCCCCTTGTGCTTAGAGACTCATAAGCACATGGGGACCACTTTCCAAGGTACCTAAATCTCAACAGCCAGCACTTGAAGGGTGACGCCATTCCCTTTTATGCTTTCGGTCCTCATCTAAGTGCTAGAGACATCTCCCAAGGTGCAACATTCATCATCCCAGGCCTCCAATGTGTGGGGCTTAACTTCCATCTAGTGGGATTTCAAGCCTCTATGAAGGTCCAAGTGGCTTAGTCCCTCCATCCATAGCTTTCACCAGGAAAGGTCCCACAGCAAATACACCTCCTATGTCCACAAGTCATATGAACTCTCATGCCAAGTGTTGGGACTCGGGAATAAGCCGTATTTCCATCCACCTTCCACCAGCCTCACATTCATCACCCATTAACCTTTCATGATACCATTTTCATAATTAAAGATGGGTTAAACCTTATTATTTTCCAACCATTACTTAGTATTAAAGGGAATTTGTGGGATTAAATATTGTAAGTACCACATGTTTTCAACATCTCAAAATGAGCTTTATCATGTGTAGGAATATGTGTAGCACATCCAAAAAGGACTTCTCGAATACTTCTCCACCATTTCAATATTTGAGGAGATAATTCAATCCTAATCCAAGGAGAAGATCATGGAGATTTGGTTGGCATCTCTTATCCAAGATATATGAGAGATGTGTGAGGATTTTAAGGGATCATATATTTTTGTAATAACGGGAAATGGGTTGAGAGAAAAGTAGGTCTATAATTATGAGATGCTTATCTTCAAGGTTCTCACGTATAAAAGAGAGTGCTCTCTTCATGAGGAAAAAGGATGAGAACTTTCACATATGTAGACGGTTATATCATTATTATGTGGATTAAGGGAATTGTTATGAGATAGGTTCTTGAGGAGAATTGTTATGATGTAGATTGATTCATGAAGAGCAGTGACCTTTGAACCCACCGCTGAAGACAAAAATGTTTGAATTCAGTGATCTTGTGTATTTTAGAAGTTATCATCTGTTGATCTAAAGCTTCCATGTTGGTATCGACAAGGGCCACCATCCATCTTGGTGTTTATTGTAAATTGTTAGTGTAGATTTTATTTCATGTAATTTCATATTTTGATTTCATGTTATTTTGTTTGATTTCAATATTCAAATTTGTTGCAAAGTGTAGTAATGCAGGAATAAATTGGATATCCATATTTCACCATACATGAGCTTTAATGGAGCATCTCACATGTTAGTTTATCACTGTGAGATAGAATCAAGTTCATCTTTTCTTTTCATGAGCCATTAATGAACATGTCCATCACCCGAGAAAGAGCTTTTGCTTGTTGTTTATATGAGTTTTGCTTTCCAACTTTCGAATTGGAGCGACGATTGTTATTTTTAAGAGTGTGTTGGTTTCAAATGGTTTTCATCCAGAATATATAACAAAACATAGGAACCTATCCGTTATCTGGCATATAGTGCATCAAATCCATCATTACAAATCTCTATTGGATAATTTATGTTTAGTACATATTATGTGCATATACCCACCAACATTTTGGCTTGTCGGGAGTTGTAAATGGTAATAGGTAGAATTTAAATTAGATTTCTTTAATGATTTTGGATTGTTTCATGGATGACCTAAGAGCGGAGAGAAGATGGTAAGACATGGGAGAAGAGCTCATGCGCCCACACTCTTCAGGGTTGATCGAAAGTTAGGTTGTTCTCTTCCTTTTATGCAGAAGTGGGTTTCTCCTTATTTTATGCAAAAGTGTGTTTTTATTTATGCAAATTTCGTTTTTATTTATGATGAGATAACTTGTGCTAACTGATAACATGGTGACAAAAGATAACTCCAAGAATCTAAGGGAGTTCAAGTTTAGTGTGTTCTATTTCTTCAAATAGTTTTAATTCTCTTAGTTTTAAATCTTTGATGATAAATCAATCTCCCTTTTCGATATGGTTTAACTATGACTATGAGTGTAAACTTGGAACACAAACTCACTCAGATCCTATAAAAAGTCGCGATCTCCTCTTCTCACAAAGAGGAGACCTTGACAACAGTCAAAGGCTTAATTACTCCTCCAACAAAAAACGATGAATCAACATATGAAGAAGCCTACATATTCAATGAAGAAAAATTAGGCGAGGAGGAGATCGAGGAGGATAACAACGAATTGGCGACACGATCCGAGGAGTGAAGAACCATGCCCAATGCAAAGCATCCTCATCGAACAATTGTTTCAAGCAGATACCAGGTTACATCCATTTAGTTTTTCTTTTTATTTTGATTTACAGTTTCAACGCTTAATTTCACACTTTTATTTTCTCGGATTGTCATTTACGAAATTGAAAGAGGGTATGTTCTTATTACTATTGTGTGTATGGTTACACCCGGAAGTTTGATTACACGTAACTCATTTCTAATTCCATTTAGGAGCAGAGTAGAGTAGGGTTGTTGTTAGTTTCATTAAGCATGCTCTCCTCCGCTGCTTCTCGCGGAGATCACGAGGATCGAAAAGTGGATGACTAAAATCATTTTCATGAATGAATAAATTGATGATTTGGAAATATGCTTAAACAATTTCATATTTAATTTGCAATTCAGCTTGTCTCCATTTGCTAATAAATATATTCCGTCTTTAATTTGTTTTCCTTTTTATTATGAATAAATAATAAAAAAGAACAAAAACACCAAATGATTTAAGTAAAATTAGTTTTTTTTATAAGAATAAAAATAATTTAATAACAATATATATATATATATATATATATATAATTAAATTAAAATTAAAAATTTTTTTTTTTTTTTTTTTTTTTTTTTTTTTTTTAAATTTATATAATTTATAAAACATTTAAAAAACAATATATAAAAAATATAAAAATTCTTTTAAAATATAAAAACTTAAAAAAAATAAAATAAAAAATAAAACATTTAAAAGTGTTTTTATACCAAATTTTTTTTTTGATGTTTGATTGGGAGAATGAGACATTATGCAGATCCTGCAAGTGTTTCATTGCATTACATGGCATATGAGGAATATCGTCGCTAAATTCAGGACATTGTTATCCGAGAGACTAGTGTTGTAGCTCGAGAGGACACACTTATCAAGGCTGCTAAGAGTGATCGCTACTAAGATTGATCGATGCATGTGTGAAGACACCATCGAAGCCCGTGTGAAAGGTGTCCAAGAAGTGGAGAAATCTCTCTACTAAGATTGATCGCTGCATTTGTGAAGACACCATCGAAGCCCGTGTGAAAGGTGTCCAAGAAGTGGAGAAAGCACGTAGTGTTTGCTAGAACTATTGACAATTGGTGAAGCCATCGAAGACTAGCTAAGACTACATGGTGTTGAACGAAATTCGTTGAAAAAAAATTGTATGTCCTCCTCGCAAAGCATTTATAGCGGTTTCCTGATAACCTTGATCTGAGAAAGGCGTGGAGGAACCATCACAGAGTAGAGATCGTTGAAGTGTGTATTGTGTTGGTCTCAGTACAACCAATGATTGGGTATTGTATGTAGTGTGAATATATTGGATAGTAAGCCACCTGATCGTTGAAATTGATGTGTGTTGAATCTGCCATCACCATGAGAAATCGGAGTTGAAATTTGCCATCTGAGAAATGATTTGATTATCTGTTCACGCTGTCATTGAAGATCATTTTTCAGTGTTTATATGTGCATTGTTGCCACAAGACCATTGATGTTTATTGCAGTGTGAGGCCGCCTCCAACAAGATTCCAAGCAATAAAGTACCTTCAACTGTTTCACTGTGTGCCTCGCCGGTCTGTTTTGCATAGTTCGGTGCAACATTTTCTTTGGGGCGTAGACAAGCTCATCTTGCAAATCGCTTTCGTCCCTCGACGCCCACTAGTAATTGAGAGGATACAATGCTCATACTATCGCCTTTAGAGCGCTTTATACCTACAGAAGGCTAACTGAACTGTGCTCCTTCACGTCAATTTACTTGAGGCAAGGTGAGGATGGGGTGAGGTTCTATCTGAAATTATATTTGAAGCGATTTTTGAATTTGTTAATATGCGATAGAGGACAATCCCATGCGTTTGAGGTGAAACAAACCAAAATGGTAGGTAGCACAGAGATCTCGGCCATGCACATAGTTGCTCAGGGTTTTCGAAGCTCCGAGGGTCGTTGTTGAGCGAAGATGTTACTGAGTAATCTGGAAGAATTTTTCTGCAACAAGAGGACCTGAAGCCGTTCTAATCTCAAATATATTGTACATCATCTATACATAGAAACTTCTTTATGTAGAAAGATACTAATATGTCCATCATGTATACCTATGAACTTCTCATGTATAAAGATACTCCATATTTAATAACCAAGGGTAACTAAAACATCCTTTCGTCCTTCTGTTTTTATTCTTTGCCTTGTTTAATAAAACCCAAGGTAAAATAGATCTTTTAAGTCGTGATTTCTATTTTTTTTATCCTTCACCCTGTTTAGTAAATCCCTTCTGTGTACTTCATAAAACCCAGGTTAAAATAGATCTGTAATCAAGCTCATTCATGTGATGTCACAACACCAGGGCACTAATCTTATTATTATTAAAAAACTGACGATTTGGTACGTAGCACGAAGATCTCGGCCATGCACATAGTTAGCGGTAGTTTTAACTGCCGCATCTTGTCGTGCAAATCATCATGCGAGATTTTTGGGATCCCAATCCACAAAAATTACAATTTGTCTGTCCTCCTCTCCTGTAACCTATGGTATAGTTGATCCAGTTTTCTCATTACGCCTTTTCTTTCGCAAACAATGCCTCCCACCTGTGTATTTTGGCAAATTTCGACTCACTTTGGCACCACATGCCGGGTCTTTTCCTGTGCCTCTACTAGAAGAGTGTCCTCCCATATCTCGTGCCATCGGCTCCATTGGAGAGTCACCGTGGTAACCTCTTTCTGTGCCTCTGAGATTCCCACCTTGCAGCACTGCATTTGCCTCTTGACCTGGGTCAGTTCACACACCAACGATTCATGGCTCTTGACCAAAAACGCCTTCAGATCCTACTATCTTCTAAAGAAGAATGGAACAAGAAAGTTAGAAAACATTGCATAAAAACGTTTGCAGTAGAGCGATTGTTTTGCAAGAAAAACATGTAAAGAAAGCGAGTATTATGAGGATATGATGCGTTATCTACGCAAAAATCTGGCGCTTTTCCCTTATCACTTAGCAGAATATGTATGTCGAATAATGAGAATATCACCTTGCAGATACTACTGTGACATGCTGTATTAAGTTATGAAAAATGAGCAACCATATGATCGTATACCTAATTTCAGTGTTGCATATGCTTTACGACTTACTGGTATTAGAAGGAATGAATTTATTGATATCATGAACCAGTGCAAATCTAAGAAAATTATGTGGAAGCTTAACAAATAAATAGTTAAAGAGTTGTTGCCAATGCAACCAATTGACTTTCCAATTGAACCATGGTGGGGTGGAGGAGACATCAACAATAGATAAAATCTGCAAAGAGGAAGCAAATTCATTTGTATTATTTGATCCTGAAATCATACTGGGTCCATATCGAAGAAGATTAGTGTACTTCGATGTCCCTGTTTATCCAGATGACCGTTTAAAAGTTTCAAAGCTTCAAGGATTTGTTTCAAACAGGGAGTAGTCATATGAAGATCCCACAGAAGAGATATTGTATGCACTTTTTGTGGTTTCAAGTGAGCATGCAACAGTTGCCGCATTCTCTACAACATTACAGGTTGATTTGTGTCATCTTCAGGCTGCTACATCTATTATGTACAGATTAGGATGGGCAATAAAAGTCATTAATCATGTTGTTGTTTTTCAAGAGTTAAGTATGCATGGATCCCCAAGTAGTTTGATCAATAATGCTAATGATGGCACTTATTTGAAAAGCCTTAGTGCTGAGAATCCTTTGAGTCGAAGAAATTCAAATTTCTAGGCAGATGTAGTGAGTGGTGATATCTTAAAGGTAGCTTGGAAATAATAGAAATAAACAAAATGATTTTTTTCTTTTTCATTTTCTTTGGGTGTGTGCTATAAAAATAAACCAAAAAAATAAGCAACAAACAAGAAGAAAAACAATAATTTTTTGACAATAAAACTTTTCCAAAATACATAAAAAGCATAAAAATAAGAAAACTTGTATTGAACATTGCAAATGGACATTTCACTAATTCCTGACAACAATATCAAACATGTTTTTATGATTAGCGTTAATTTGTTTTTCTTGAATCACTTCATGCAAATAACTAATGATGAAATAAGCGTGTCTTACAACACGTACAAAAGTGCATTTTATTTCTTTAATTTGTTGCATTCATACTTAATCTCGCATTTTCTGTTTTAAGATGATCTCACAAGTTTTCTTACAGGATTAGTACATAAGTTGATTGTGAATGAAGACGATTGCTATCTCATCCCTAAGTGATTTTTGAGAATCGCAGAAAAACTTTTCTCGTGAAAGCACATGTTTTGTTGAAAACTTGAAGGAGCTAATTTTTTCGTGTCACACATGTCATGACATTTTTCCACTACACATCCATCTCTCGGGAAATCAATTATGCCGTGACATGATCACTTACCATTCTCCTTCCCAGCTTTTTCCCATCCATGCTGGAGTCCACTATTTCATTTCTTTATCCGCCATGACTCCACACACTCCTATCTTTCTGAGTCACATCCCTTTTATATTTTCGCTTTCATTTTTCCTTGTCAATAAACTATCCAACTCCCCTTCCATGACTACATTGCCTCGCCATAAACATTGTTGCTAATTGAGATCTTTCCTATAGTCCTACCACTCTTTTACAAACTCGCTGGACTCCGATGTGGGATTCCTTAGCTCCACCTTTCAACAAGTCTCTGCCCCATCGACCTCAACAACACCTTATCTCCTGATATAGACTAGAGTCCATTTGAGTACCTAGAGGCTTGCATCTCTTATGGAAAGTTCTCTCACTGAAAATCATGGGCATACATCAATGTCCCTTGATCGCCGGATCTTGCAAGTGGCTCCAACATCATCTCATTCATTCGTGACCACAAGATGTACTGTACCTGGCACTCATTGATATCAATGATGAGTTGCCTCAAGATTGGTTAACGACATTCATCAATGATCAGTAATCCAATGACTTCTCTTCATGCTCGACATCGACATTCATTCTATGAATAGAATTGTACATTCTGCTCTCGGGTGAACAGTGAAGACTATACACCTTTTCATGACTCCCTCGCCAGCTACGTATAATGGCTTCCGCTATATGAGATTACTACATTTCCACTTTCATTCTTCCTCTTTCCATGATTCATCGCCAGCAGCTAAGATTCCTCCATCGCCACATTCTCCATCCGGTTACAACAAATGGGTTACAAGAGGCATTCACCTTTCACATGATCCTGCATCATTGACATCTTCCATGCTCCAGCATCCAGATCAACCATATTCCCATTGCATATTTCATCAACATTCCGTAAGTGGAGGTATGTTGTTTTCTTATCTTTAATCATGCAATTCCTTACATGCTAGAGTGAATGAATTTGGAAAAATCCCTAACCATGCTCCCTTTCCTTTCACTTCTATGACTTATGCCACGCTGCATGAGGACATGCAACCAATTCAGTTTTGGGGACTATTCGCTTACCGTCACCCATTTTTCATCTGCTATCATTTACCAACATTTTTCTTCCAACGATACTATGTTTCACTCTTTTGTTTCATAAGCATTGATTTACATATTGGCATGATTCACAAATACGTAAAAAGGGCTTTCTTATACTCGCTGATGTATTCTTATTCCAGGAAGAAAATGGGTAAATTATTATCATAATAGTGACAGAAAAAATAACGAAATGAATGTTGCCGCTAATAAGAACCAACATTTTATTATCATAACAACAAGAGAAATAATAATGAATGTTTTTACACAAGAACCAACATTCTTATATTCATGGTTGTCACACAACCATGAATACAAAAGATGTTGCTACTCCTGTATTTCAAATGCTGGAAATATTCATTGTTAAAAATACATCATCAATTAAAGCCAAAGTTCGATGCCAAAAGGTTCTTTGAGAAGACCTGATGCATGGTTGCATGAGGACATGCAAACAAGTTCAGTTGGGGGGTATGTTAATTCGTGAATGTCAGATTTCCATCCACCTTTCCTTCATCATTATCCAGATTTCATCACCCCATTAACCTTACATCGCATTCATTTTCATAAATTAAATATGGTTAAACTTTTATTTTCCAACCATTTATTTTAGTATTAAAAGGGAAATTTGTGATTAAATATTACAAAAATAATTGACATGTTTCGCATATCTCAAAATTGTGTGAGATTTATCATGTGTAGAAATATGTGAAGGATTAATTCAAAAAGACTTTGCGAATACTTCCTCCACCATTCCCCAAGATTTGAGGAGATAATTCAATTCTAATCCAAGGAGAAGATCATGGAGATTTGGTTGTATATCTTGGATAAGATATGACAGATATGTGTGGAGGATTTGAAGGATTATATTTTGTAATAATGGGAAATGGGTTGAGAGAAAAGTGAATCCGTAATTATGAGATGTTTATCTTTTTTTCAAAGCTCTCATGTATAAAAGAGAGTGCTCCTCTATCTTCATGAGGGAAAAAAAGGATGAGAATCATTATTATGTAGATTTAAAAGACGATTCATTATTATGTAGATTAAGTGAATTGTTATGAGATAGGTTCTGAGGAGAATTGTTATGATGTAGATTGGATTAATGAAGAGACTCCTTTTGTAAACCTACCCGTTGAAGATTAATGCAAGTTTGATTTCAATGATCTTATGTTTGTCTCTCTTAGAAGTTATCATCTGTTGATCTAAAGCTTCCATGTTGGCATCGGCAAGGGCCACCGATTCAGCTTGGTAAGCTTATTATAAATTGTTAGTGTAGATTTTTATTTCATGTACTTGTTATTTTGATTTCATGTTATTTTGTTTGATTTCACTATTCGAATTTGTTGCAAAGTGTGGTAATGCAGGAACAGTTTGATATCCATATTTCACCATACATGAGATTTAATGGAGCATCCTACATGTTAGTTTAATTGTTTCGGGAGATAGAATCAAAGTTCATCTTTTCTTTTCATGAGCCATCAATGAACATGTCCATCACCTGAGCAAGAGCTTTTGTTTGTTTATGAGTTTTGATTTCCAACTTTCGAATTGAGTGACGATTGTTATTTTTAAGAGTGTGTTGGTTTCTAAATGGTTTTCTTATCTAATCTATACTAAACAAACATAGGAACCTATCTGTTATCGGTGCATATAGTGCATCAACTCTACTGATTACGAATCTCGGTTGATAATTTATGTTTGGTAATATATTATGCATATAATTTCACCAACACCAAGTAAGCCACATTTAATAAAATAACTACCCAAACAAGTGCATTAAGTCCCCCCTTTTCAAATTAAACAAATGATCAAAGACCTTATAAACTTTTCCAAACTTAGATATGGGAGGTGTGTCATGGTGCCCTATTGGGTAGGCCAATCCCTAAGTCAAGGAATGTTTCCCAAGAAGACCCTCTCTATACCATGTAGTGAGTATGAGGTGGATTGCGGTAGTAATTTTGGGCATGGGGCTCTTGACATATCGAGGGTTCATATTGTCTCATTTATGGGTGCCTTTGTGGAGGGTGCGTTGCATCCCTTCGTTTGTAATGCAATATTTTTCCAAGCCCTTTATTTTCCTTTAATTTTATTTATCGTCTAAACATTGAGTACTATATGAAATGGAAAGAAAAAGAGCACCGCAATGCCACATGAAGTTATAACGCATTGAGTGCCATATGCATTGGAAATTAAAGGACATTGCAATGCATTCCCCCAACAAGCGGGACATGTTTATTTATTTTCTTTTTAAAATGTCCTTCATTCTTATGGAGAAGCATTTCATGGCTCTCAGGACCTTAGGGAAAACATCTATAAGGATAAATTATGTCTTTTTACTTTTACAGTGCTAGCTACAATACCTCTGGTCCTTCAACCCCTTCTTTCCATGAAATAAGGTACAAGCCCTTCTTGGGATCAATGAACCCAAAAAACCTAAAGATGAGGAAATAGAGGGGAAGAAGTGTGGAAAGTGGTAAGTATGAGTGGGAATGGTATTATGACCCTTCAAGGAGACCCCCCGATAGAAACCCTTTTCCTTAGGGTGACCCACTTACTAGGAAACCATGTCAACCACCAAGGTGAAATAAGGTAAAAGGTATAATTTCCAAGCAAACTTTCCATAATCAAGAAAGGACCCTTTGCAACATGATAAAATTCTTCAATTACTAAAGTGACACTTACCATGAGACTAGATTTGTTACCTCATGAAGCAAGACTTGTTGTCCTTTCTAGGCCAGGCCGGTGTGGCAGACACTGCTATGTTGTTGACGATGAATGGTAATGTGTGGTGGAGAGGATGGGCTATGTCTGCTCAATATGGGCTCAATTGATCATATGTCTCTCAACACTCCATACCTACTACCTGTGGGCCTCAAGACATCATCTCCTTAGTTACCCCTAGGTTGGGGGCAGTAACAATATGTATATGAGGTATGAGGTGACTAGGTCAAAGGGATTTCTACTGAAACTCTCTCTTAGCACAACCCAAACACAATAGAACTTGGTATGAGCTAGAATATAGCATCTGACATGACTCCCAACATAATCTAGACTAGCACAAATTCATTAGTGTAATGAATTATCATAATAGAACATAAGTATGCACCATGTACAAAATGTGAGGGAGTGCAACTCCAATATAGATAAGTTATACAATAACTTTTGAAATAATAGGAGAACCTCCTCCAAATAACCAAATACATTCATACATCACAATTCACTTGTCCCCAATAATGAATACATGATATCTATATATACCTATTCACACACTACACATGAGGCCCCTTTACTATTAGGCCGACCCTATTACATATATATGTACACATTACATGTACATTTATCCCCATATAAGCCCCCCCTTGGGGTCATATCATACAAATTTAACCTCATGTATTCCCCCATTGGGTCATAACAATTAGGATCATCTACCAACACTCACTCAACCTATGAATATCTTCTCTCAACACACTTACACTAGCTTGGTCATTATGTTGTCAGATCACACACTGCCCAAGGAATCCTTCATATCAAAGATATAATTCTAGCAAGAAGTTTCACATCATATTGAGTAGTAAATATGGAGAGGCCTTGCTAAGTAGTGCAACACTTCATAATCCCACAAATAGAGTCTATCATAAACAAATCAAGAAACCATTAGCCTGAGACAATCGATACTTAGCACATGGTTTGCATGAATGATAGAATTCCTCCCATTCATATATCTACTACAACCATACTACCATTCCCTCAAATTGTATGGGAACCATAATGTGTCAACCATATAATGATTGATTCACTAGAATTAAATTCATGGGTGAGGTGGTTAGGAGAATGAAGATAAAAACTACCAAAAAAGGATGGTCTGCTATGCAAAACGATGGGTTATATACAAAGTCTTGTATTTTTGTTGTTTGGACAACATAGGGAATACATTCCTCCATATATATGTGTGTGTGTGTGTGTGTGTGTGTGTGTGTGTGTGACATGATATTTATAATACAACATATAAATATACTTAATAAATAAGTAGTTACTTATTATTCAAGGGACACATCCTTTCATGGATGGTCATCATATATTATATATGTATGGAACTATCATCATTGTAATAACATATCAATCTATTATAATCATTTTGTCTTAGCATTTTTCTATTGTACTCGTGTCTCTGTGCATGGTTATTATTCTTGTGATCTTGGTTATTACTGCTGCTATTGTTCATAGTTTATGCTTTAGTTCATGTAAATTTGTAAATAAATTGAATGTAATTGAACAACATTAAACTCCAACATGGTATCAGAGCAACGTTCTTGAAAGAAGACTATTGCACAAGTGTTGACCTTCTACAAAAACTTGTCGTACCTTTCCTACAATTCGTTGTTTTGTTGCAACTGCAACTCAGGTTAAAGTTTATGCACTCTTCCAAAAACCATGGTAAACCATATTTTTGTGGAAGATAGGCTTGATGGAACAACCAACTTCAGTTCTTGGAAATCTAGATTGCTCATCACTCTAGAAGAGAGTGACCTAATGAAGTACGTTGAAGAAGTTGTACCAGAAGCAACTGATGATGCAGAAAAATCTCAATGGAGGAAGAATGATGCAAAAGCCAGAAAGATAATCATCTATTTTGTTAATGTTGATTCAAAACCACCTCATAGGAAGTCTATGAATGCAAGCATGAACGATGAATATTTCTTCTTCATTTCAACCTTCTCAAGTATGGTTCCTACTAGTAATGATATTTGGTTGATTGACAGTGGTGCTTCCAGACATATGATTGGATACATAGAGCACCTTACAGATCTAGTAGATAAATAATATCATTTGCATGTTGTACTTGGTGATGATGCTAGATATACTGTGAAAACATTTGGATCCACTTCCTTACAATTGGATTCTAGCACCCCACTCCATTTGAGTGATGTATTATTTGTACATGGGATGAGAAGGAACCTTGTCTCTATTTCATCCTTAGAGAACAAAGGCTACAAGGTTGCTTTCGCTAATGGAAAGGTTCTTGAATGGAACAAGAAGTCTAGTATGCATTATGCTCGGGTGATTGGTGTTCAAAGGACATATTGTACAGATTGATTGTCCGACCAACTCAGGCCTTAATACATTGTTCTATTAGTTTGAGCGAACTATGGCATAGGAGACTTGCTCATTTACATTATAAAGCTATTCCCGCTTTGGGGAAGATGGTGATAGGCCTTCCAAAGATCCATGCTGAACATGTTGGAATTTGCAGAGGTTGTGCTCTTGGAAAGAATTCCAAGGGGTCCTTTCTAAGCAGCGACAGTAGATCCAAGGGGATCTTAGACTTGGTTCATATAGATTTATTTGGACCCATGACAGTTGTTTCCTTGAGTGGATACCTATACTATGTGATATTCATTAATGACCACTCTCGGAAGACTTGTATTTTACTTCTTGAAGACCAAGGATGGAGTCCTTTCCAGATTTTAGGAGTACAAAGCACATGTCAAAAATCTGACCAAAGAGAAGATCAAAGTGATGAGATCATATAATGGAGGAGAATACAACTCCTAGGATTTCATTGATTTCTACATTGAGGTGGGGATCAAGAGGGTGTACACTATTCTTTACAACCCTCAACAGAATGGGTTCGCAGAGAGGAAGAATAGATCTATTGTTGAGGAAGTCAAGGAGATGATTCATGATCAACATTTACCTATGTTTTTGTGGGCAGAAGCATCCATGATTGCAGTGTATGTTCAGAACATAAGTCCTCATAAGATTTTAAGGAACATGACTCCCGAGGAGGCCTTCACCGTAGTGAAGCCTGAGGTTGGACACTTCAATATATTTGGGTGTCCAATATACATTCATATACCCAAAGAGAAAAGGACTAAGATAGACCCTTCAGGTAGAAAGGGTACATTTGTGGGGTACAGTGAGTCTTAAAAGGCATACCGGATCTACATCCCTGGTCAGAGATAGATTGAGGTGAGCAGAGATGTTACTTTTGAGGAGGAGGTATCCTTCATGAGATCTAGAGGATCTCACATGGAAATTGATAGTGAGAAATAGGAAGATATGGTTCCTTCTCCCCCTCACCCTCCAGCAGTTCAGAGGGAGACAGTTGAGTCTATTGATCCCATTGATCATGTACCTCCAGTTGTTTTTCCCAGATATATTGTAGTAGGTCAGAAGAGATATACATGGGATATTGAGACTCTGCAGGAGGCAACAAGACATGCATCTCCTCGCGGTACCTTCTGAGAGAGAAAAAGACCTCAAAGATATCCATGCTATGCCTCAGCTATGAGCCACATCATTGATTTTGAGCCTTCATGTTATGAGGAGGCATCTAGTCAACCAGTATGGAGAGATGCCATGATGGAGGAGTATCAATCCATCATGAAGAATGATGTGTGGGATATTGTTATGAGACCTGAAGGGAAGTCTGTAGTGACTTCCAAATGTGCAAGATGCCAGATATAATAAATATGTAGAAAAAAAATAAAATGCTAGAAATGGTAGAATAACAGTAATATATCCAGCATAATCTCCACAATAACACAGAAATGATATAAGAACAACAACAGAAATAGCACTTTGATTCAGAAAGCAATGTTCACATGCCTCTTCGAGGGGGCAACCTCCAATTGAGCAGTGCTCTGTTACAATAATCTCCAAGCTAGGGTTTTCATACCCTCGACCCTTATTTATACTAAATATGTCTATCAAGATAAGCATCTAGAGGAAGATCCTTCTAGAAGCGGAAGCTTCTATTAGGTCTTCTTACATCCGCCT
>SNQJ01S0059797.1:33223-59809 GCA_010110895.2 Picea sitchensis | reverse complement strand
CACACAATGTGTTGTGTGAATTGTGCATTTTGAATGAGGCTAGAATCTCAAATAAATAGGTTTAAGGTTTAACCCTAAGACCCCAAAGGGTGGGACTGCAATAACCATTAAAGTGGTTAACCATAAATGGAGTGATCAAGTGGTTTGAATGGTCCAATAAACCCTTTAAGTTGGGTTTACATCAAATATTCTCGCATCCTCCCTTAAACACAACTTGCAGGGTCCATAAAGGTGGTATTATCACAACACCGCCCCATAATAAAATCTTGCGACGAACATAATTACTACAAATTGTCCTGTAAAATTTATAGAGATAGTGTATCCCCCATCATCCCCCCCATAACACAACTAGGATAAGAATATTTACAACCAAAATACTTGACCATGACAAGGTACAATATAAAATTTGCCTCCATAACATGTCCACCCAATCCTCTTTGGAACATAATGAAGAAAAATTGTGCAAAAAGACTTACAATGGAGACTTCCTTAGAACTTGAACCTCCGAAATATATCCATACAAAAATGTGGATCAACAAGATACCATGTGTTATCACATGAAGTTGTCTTGGGTCAAATTTCATCCTTAGGTTTTTAATTTTTATCCATTAGTCTTTTTAAGTTTGCTTTTGATTTTCTCCTTATGGTTTTCTTAGGTTAGCTTAAAATAAATGAAAGATTGGAAGTTGGCCCATACATTTGACCCACACCTATGGTTTATACCCTTGGTTCATTTCCTTTGGTTCATAACCTTGGTTCATCACATGATTAGACAACCATCACTATCATCCCCATGCCACAACTAGTCTCACATGTCACTACCTCCATTATGTGCTTGAACCCCTCCGCTCTGTCCCTTTACCCGTTAGAGAGTCAAATCAAAATCCCAGTATGTTTCCAACTCATCAAGAGTTTTCATAGAGCATATTGAGTACACCCTTCCTCTTTATCATTATTTCATTTATGAAGTTGGTGTCATGTCAATCTCATTGTTTTCAGCATCCATGTTTTAAAAGGGAATAATTGAGATTTGGTCATTAAATCTTTCTAACTGTTTTATCAAAGTTTGAAATTCTACTCCTAGCTCGACGCTCCAGAGACTCCTAGTCCAGACAGGCGTTGCGGCTTATACTACATACTGGCTGAGAGAGGTGAATTGAAGGTTAGGATGGTTACAAGAGTTTTCATGATTTCTAAAGCACATCTACAGTGGATTCAAGGTGTCTAGGTACTCCTTGAGTCATCTGATCTCTATTGAAGATGATTTTAAGGCTATGCTAAATTTATGTAGCACATGGTGCTGCGAATTGTGGTTCCCTTTATCAACCAGCCTCTTTACCTATGCTGTCACTAAATTCTTGGTCTATCTTCAGTACTCTTATCCTCTCCTACAATTGAGCCAATTTGGCTGGCATAACCATTGTACTTATATTCCTCTTAGCCCTCGCTATTATACTATGAAATTAGCTACGAATTGCGCTACGGATCCCCTGTTCCAGTGTTGTGAATTGTGTATCAACTCAGTGTCGTTATCCTCTACTCAAATATCCTACATCAGCTCTTTTCTTTTACAGTTTCATTTGATATTTCCCATTTAAAGTTTCTTTACATTGAAAAATTTAAGAGCCTTGCTATTAAAATGATGATGACCCTGCATGGTGGTTTAATGTTATCTTAAAAACCTTGACAGTGTTGCCTCCTTGCATATCCTTTCTCTAAAGGGTTTTCTTCCTCTTCTTAAGCCAAAAGATTGCTCTTTCATTAGCTCAGAAGTCAAATTGAGGAAAAACCTTATAGCCTTAAAGAAGCCAGCTTTAAAAAGACCACCATTCAAACCCTAAAGACATATGTCCTTGTTTGGCCTCCCATACCTCTTAGATCATTGTAGTGTTTTGTCTCATGTTTATAGAAAATGGATACACCTCAACAGAAGAAGTCTCGCAAGGGTGGGATTGTGGTCAGGACTGAGCCTTCTGATATGCACTTGTTTGATTCCGAGCCTCTAATCAGAGAGGTCTTCTAGAGGGTTGGTTGTCTAAATTTCTATCAGAATATGTAGAGGGGACACCCTGAGGTAGCCAGGGAATTTTTCTTAAAATTTGATGGCACTAAAACCAAGGTGGGAACCCTTGAACTAGAAGTATCTGAGGCCACCATTGCAACAGCCACTAAGATAACCAACACTAGTGAAAGGTGGTTCAAATCTATGACTCTTAATGCAACCCTTTCTAAAGAGTTCCTCAAACTAGAACATCAAGGAGATAAACTATCTAAGGGAGTGCCTAGGAACCACTTGGTTGAGGGATTTGACAAGATGTTGAAATTCATTCAGAGATATTTTACCTGTGAGGGAAGATTCAATATGATCTACCAGTATCATATTAGGATTTTGGTGCACTTCACATAAAAAGGACTTAATGAACATCCCTTTCTATCTGTTTAGGAGTATGGGGAAAATGGTTGATAGGGTCCAAGCCAAGTCCAAGGCTGTGGACACTAGTATTTTCCACTCAGGGTTGATCAGGATGCTTATAATGGAGGAATTGAAGAAAAGAAACATATCTTGGGAGAAATTCATTGCCTCTGCAAATCTGTAGCTAAATGTATCCCCTACTCTCAATCCAAGATGTAGAGCCCTTTTCCAGCTGATAGTGTTTCCCACACAAAAAAAAAGAAAAAAGAGAAAGGGAAAACATATTTCCAAAGATAAAGAGGTTCCTAAAGAAGTTGAAAAAGAAGAAGGGGTATCCCATCACTCTCCACAAAGGGAACTTTCACCTCAGCCTGCACCAGAACTTGAAGAAGTTCCCTCAGCTAAAATCATAGCCAAAAAGGGGAGAAATTTACACGTTCCCTCACCGACTGTAGCAGTTGAGACTAGAGCTAGGAGGCCCTTCACCAGGTCATCATCCCATAAGGAAACTGTTGAACAAGAATCCATAACAAAATCTCATGTCAAGAATAAAGATAAGGTTAAAGGTGAGAATGTTTAAAATCCTATTGAAATCATAGACATCACCACTCCCCCTAATAATACCACCTTCAAGAGGCTGATCAGACAACTCATAGATGCAAGAAAAGGAATTTTCCACTTGAATGGAGAAGGATTGGCTAAGAGGAGAAAGATGAAGGAGCTCATGGATATGTATAAGGAAACTCTTGAGCTAGATAAGTTCACAACAAGGAGATTCTTGCCCCTTCATAGGCAGCTTAGAAATTTGTATAGGCAGAATAGAGACTTACAGTCTCAGAACAAAAATCTTAAAGAGGAGTTACAACCCTTCAAAGATGATTTAGCTCAGAGAAATATTAATGTGCTAGCTCAAGCTTCAATAAGGAGAAGTGCTAGATTAAGGAGATGAAGTGGAAAGGCTGGAAGACCCCATTTTTTATAAGGATCATATTTGTATTTTGAATTTTTGTGGGAAGTGTTATAATTATACCTACTTGAGGCATCTACAGGCTTATACACCTTCTGCTAAGATTTTTGGGTTTTTTGGGCTCAAATTTCATTACACAGAAAGCTACAGAACATTTCGTAGCGCCTGACACTACGAAATCATCCACACAAATAGATATGTCGGTTCTCTATGGAAAGCATTATGAAATCATTTACACATACAGAGTTGCACAGTCACTGGGAAATTTGTTGTGAAATCACCTAGTCAGACACAAAATTGCAATTCTCTACGAAATCTGTTGTAGAATAGTTTACACAGGCGAGCGCTACGAAATTTTCTATAGAATGCGCTACAAAATCTACTACAAGCTGGCTGATACAGTCAATACTTCTGGATTCGTTTCCCTTTCTAGTTTTGATGGATTTTGAGGGAATCAATGGTCACCAAGTGGCAGATGGAGCTTAGCATAAAGGCTTGGAGGACAGTTGGAGCCGGTGGACACATGGAAATGATGGAGATTCACCCAAGGAACAACTCATTATGCCAACATTATAGTTTTAGAGTTGTTGCCAACATTTTCCATGTTTCTAGCAATCTATTTTTTTTTACTTGTACAGATGTTAGATTGTCAGTTTTTAGTGGGAGAATCCTAGGTTAGAGGATCCAACTCGCACTTCATGTTGTTACTTATTGTTTAAACTATATATACATCATCAGAATGATATTCTGAGGTTCGAATGGTTGATAATAGACTCTATGTTGTAATGTTTTGATAAGACAGAGCCATACTTTGGTTTTATGTATGAGATTTGAGACATTTTGATTAATATAAGTCAACTTCCTTTCATTATCTTGCTTCTTTCTTACTCTGGTTGCTCATTATTGAATTATTCAATTGATATGTTATAGTTGTGGTGTAATGTATGTTTGATTATGATGTTGTTGTAAATGTTATCAGTGTTTTAAGGTTTTATATCAAGAAGTTATTGTGTCTGAGATTTTTCTTCACCTATCTGCTAGAAGGCCTGATGCTTATAGCAGACTTATCCATCCTTCTAATTAAATATTCCATATACTCATACTTATCTTTAAATCATTGACTGAAGTTAGCCAAAACCTCATTTGCTTATGCATTCTGGCCTAGGATTTATGTGTTGGAACATTGCTATACCAAGTTTTGTCCATTTGACATTCTATCATAAATCTAATTTTACAAACCTATCGGATGGGTACTGATCTTATCCTCTAACAATATAAGGGTGACTCTCAATGTCAAAATTCTTGGCATCGTTTCCAGGGAAGAATTGAAAACATTTCCCTGGGATTGAACGATAATGAAATATTGATTTTGAAGGTGCATTAGAAATCAATACATTGAATATTGCATCTTGCACCTGGAGACTCCATTGTTTCAGTTGTGGCTCCCAAAGGCAGACACACGAAGTATACTCCACATCTACCTCTAGCAACACCTGAAGTTGACCTAGAGAATATTATCAAGAAGGGAAAATATTCTCAAGAAGTATTTTCAGTTGTTGAACCAAGTACTTTTGGTCATTTTCTTGATTCCTCCTTTAATACACTGGTAGCTATATCTAGTTCTCCTCTTTTAACCTCTATTGAAATTTCTAGAAATTTGGATTTTGAAAATTTCCCTGTTGAATACTCTTCTTTTAGTCCCAAATTGAAACAATAAACTTTTGAAGTCCTTTCCTCTTCTGATGTTGTAAGCTGGTTTAGACTTGAGAGCTTAGAGGATTTTCCTACCTTGGGTTCTCCTACTCCTCCTTCTATTAAAATTGTTGTTACTAAAGAGGAGGAAACCCCAATTCCCTTGGAACCTACACCATCTTCTTCCAAGACTCATCCTCTCCCTACGAAAACTGAAATCTCTCCATCCAACCTCCCTCCTTCTCCCAAGCTTCATATAATCAAATCTGCAGTTGTACCTGCCAAGACTCAATCTCCCCCTTGTTCTCCTAGAATTCACAATCCAATGGCAGGTGCTAACCTTCCTAGAAATAGGATGGATGCCATAGTGGCTTATAGGTATGCCCCTCTTGTGTTACCTCAGCCTATGAATGCTCTCCCAGTTGGAGACTACCTTAAGTACATGCCTAAGTTTATAGGGGAGGAGGACATAACTGTAGAAGAACACCTTGCAGCCTTTTATAGTGAATATAATATTAATATTGAGAATGAATATGTATGGATGAGGGTTTTTGTACAGAGCCTTAATGGTGAGGCTAGGAAATGGTTTAGGGGTTTAGCTCCTAGATCTATTGTTGGAATTGAAGCTTTAGATGATGCCTTTCTGAGGCATTGGGGGGACAAAAAAGATTTCCTATATTACATTATAGAGTTTGGGTCACTTAAGAGTAAAGAAGGGGAATCTGTTTCATAATTCTCAAAAATATTTAATAAAATGTACAACAAAATCCCCACTGAAATCAAGACTATAGAAACTTCTGCCAAAATCACCTATGCCAGTGCTTTTGACCCTGATTTTTGCCTCTTGTTGAGAGAAAGAAGATCTACCTCTCTAGCTCATATGAAAGATGCAACCTTGGAGGTATAATCTAACATATTGGCAGCTGACAAGCTTAGGGGAAAATTTGATAGAGACATGAGAAAAAGTAGGGTTGAAGCTTCAACCTTTGATTCCTCTGATGTCAATCCTCAAGTTGATGAACTAACAAAATTGGTAAAATCACTTTCTGTTGAAATGGAAAAGTTGAAACTTGAAGGAAAACAGAATTATAGGAACACACAGAATGTTGATAATAGAAGAAATTTCAGAAGACCAAACAATTTCCCTCAGGTCCTTCAAAGGGATCAAATAAATAGGGATAGGGATGATAAAAAATTCCAATCCCCTCTCCAAAATAACTTTGTTTTTTATGAAGAAGGAGAGGATGAAGAAACTGATCCAGAAATCCATTGTCTTGGCGACACCTCTCCATCCCCTCATTTAACTTAAGCTGCATATGAAGAGTCTCTCGTGGACATCCAATTGAATGAATTGAGTAAAGGGGAAAAAGTCAATGAAAATTCAAATAAATACAACCTAAGGTCAAAAAAGAAGGAGGCGAAGCCTAACACATTTGATCAGCCCACCAAAACAAAAAAATCTGCTAAGGCTATGGCATCTAGCAACAAAGAAAAAAAGGCACAAAACCCTCAAGCAGTGGTTAAGAGCCCTATCCCAAAAATTAAGGAGTTTCTGAAATATCCCTCTTCTTTTAGCTTTGAGAGTGAGATTCAAATGATAAAAATACCAATACCCTTTTTGGAGCTGATTAAAAATGAGGAGTTTAAAAAATATCTTTCCAAGATGCTGCAACCTGAATCCTCCTCTAATTCCACGGACTCAGTGAACCTTCAAGATGAAAAACCAACAGTCATATTGGGACCTTTGGTAGAGGATAGGGATGACTCTTCTCCTCCTTTATACACATCATTAAATATTCATGATAAAGTTTTGCACAACTACTTGATGGACTCAGGTGCATCTCATAACCTCATGCCTAAAACTATCATGGATGAGCTTGGTCTGGAAATTACAAAAGCTTATCATGACCTATACTCATTTGATTCTATAAAAGTGAAGTTCCTTGGGGTAATCAAAGACCTAGGTGTTACCTTGTTCCAATTTCCCATGAAGAGTGTGTTCATGGATATTGTGGTTGTTGATGTTCCCCCTAAGTTTGGGATTCTCTTGTCAAGATCTTGGATCAAAAGACTAGGGGGAAATTTGCAAATGGACCTTTCATATGCCACCATTCTTGTATTTTGGGGAGAGAATAGAAGGATTTATATGGAAGCCCAACTATCTTACATCATCAGTGAAGAAGATAATCCTACCAACCACCCTATTTTTGCAGTTGATACCAATTTAGGATCCAGTATTTTACAGCTCATCGATGTTTCTCAATCACCTATTGAAATCAGAAAACAACCCAATAACACTTGTGAAATTCCTCCTCAAAATACCTCTGTTTGGAAGATGTTTTTTGATGGAGCCTCTTCTAACGAAGGTGTTGGTGCTAGAGTGGTATTTATTTCCCCAATTCAAGAGATCATATCTTTGTCTTATAAACTTGAATTTGAAACTACAAACAATGTAGCAGAGTATGAGGCTCTTGTTTTGGGTTTGAGGGTTGCTAAATACATGAAGATTGAAGAGTTAAAAGTATTTGGAGATGATGAATTAATTGTACATCAAATTAAAAATCTGTATCAAGCTAAACACCCTAGGTTAAGGACTTACAAAAATGAAGTTTGGGATCTTGTTGATAATTTATTCTCATCTTTTAATATCTCTTTTGTTCCAAGAGAAGAAAATACTATGGAAGATTCTTTTGTAGTTTCTGCAAGTAATTTTAAAGTTCCTTTTCCCCCCAAGCTCAAATATGATGTGGAAGTGAAGTATAGATCCTCTATATACCGGACAATGTCAAGCATTGGAAGGTCTTTGAGGATGATCTTGAGATCAAAATATTTCTAGAAACTGTGGAAGAGTTTTTTGCTCTTCATATTGATCAATATCACGATGATGCCAAAATACCTCATGCTGATATTTTTCTGAATAAATTTGCAGACCACCATATTGTTCAATTGTCAAGTAACCATATTCCAAAATGACTAGTTCCTTTGGAGAGATTGTTTGACAGAAATGATGTTATTTTGAAGGTTAAAGGTTCAACTGAAAATGTTGATGTGACTGAATGCAATTTAGGTACAGAGGAAGATCCAAAGTATGTGAAATTTTCTAGTAGTCTGTCAAAGGAGCAAAGGGTTGAGTATGTCAAACTTTTGAAGGATTTTGCTGATGGATTTTCTTGGAAATATGAATATCTACAAACATATGACACTAGCATCATTGAACATAATATCCCTTTGAAAGAGAAAACCAAGCCATTTAGGCAAAAACTTAGACAGATAAATCCCATGTTGCTTCCTATTATGGAAAAAGAAGTTAAGAAGTTGCTTGATGCTAAGATCATCATACCTTTAAGGTACTCTGAGTGGTTGGCTAAATTGGTCCTTGTGAGGAAAAATAATGGTGAAATCATACTGTGTGTTGATTTCAAAAATTTGAACAGAAGCTCCAAGAAAGATAATTACCCCCAAAGATGGAACATATTTTGCAGAGAGTGATTGGCTCATCAAGGATGCCTATGATTGATGGCTTCTCAGGCTACAATCAGATCTTTTTCCTACCTGAAGATATAGAGAAGAAATCCTTTACTACTCCTTGGGGCACATTCATGATTGCTAAAATGCCCTTTGGACTAATGAATGCAGGAGCAAAATTTCAGCGAGCAATGGATATTTCCTTTATTGGTGAGAAGGAAAAAATTTTGGTCATCTATTTAGATGACATTATAGTGTTCTCAAAATATGATAAGGAACATTATCATCATTTGAAAAAGGTCTTCCTGAAGTGCAGAAAGTTCAGCCTCTCTCTCAATCCTAAGAATTCTTTGTTTGCTATGAAGGAAGGCAAGTTATTGGGACACATTGTATCAGCAAAAGGGGTAAGAATTGATCCAGGTAGAGTAGAGGCTATCCAGAATTTATCTCTTCCTAGATCCAAGAAATAAGTTCAATCTTTCTTGGGTAAAATCAATTTTCTGAGAAGATTCATCTCTAACTTTGTTGAATTGGTTAAGTACATCAAATATATTCTTAGGAAAGGAAATGAGGTGAAATGGACTGTTGAATCTCTGGATTATTTTGACCAAATCAAACAATCCTTGATTGAAGCACCTGTGCTCATCAGCCCTGATTATTCCAAGGAATTTCTGATATTCTCTTTTTCCTCATATGACACATTGGTTGTTCTCCTGCTTCAGAAGAATACATAGGGGTTAGAGCAGCCTATTTCCTTTTTTATTAGGGCATTGAGGGATGCAGAGATGAGGTTAAAGCAGGCTTATGCTTTGGTTAAATCCCTCAAATATTTCAGAGTATACATTTTGCATTCCAAGATTATTTCTTATGTCCCATCAACCTCTGTGAAAGAAATACTTATCCAGCCTGACATAGATGGGAAGAGGAGAAACTAGATTGCCAAAATACTGGATTTTTACCTTGAAATGAAGCCCACTAAGTTGGTTAAAGGCCAAGGTTTAGATAGGTTGTTGGTTGAATCAAATTGCAAAGCATTGGGGGTTAATTTCATGAACCTAAACTTAGAAAATAAGCAAGTTGATTTTGTTGATAAAAGCTCTCATATCAGTCCCAACTTGGTAGAATGCACTTGGTACAAAGACATAATTTATTTTCTGCAAAATTTGCAGCCTCCTGATGGTTTGGAGAAGAACAAGGTAAGAGATTTGAAGATGAAGGAAATCAGATATTGTCTCATTGATCACATAGTGTACTGGAAAGATTCTCTAGGGGTTCTTTTAATATGTTTAGATCCATAGGAGGCTCAAAAGGCCATGAATGATTTTCATGATAGCTTGTGTGGGGGTCATCACTTTTGGAGAATCGCAGCTTATAAGATCTTCAGAGCTGGGTATTTTTGGCCTAGCCTTTTTACTAATGTTTGTGCAAAGATTAGATCTTGTGACAAATGTCAGAAGTTTTCTGGAAAGCAACAGTTCAAATATTTTCCTTTGAATCCTGTGGTGGTTTCTGGCCCTTTTCAGCAGTGGGGACTTGAATTCATTGGGGAAATTCATCCAACATCAAGTGGTCAACACTGGTGGATCTTGACTGCAACTGACTATTTCACCAAGTGGATAGAAGCCATTCCTACAAGGATTTCCTCCCACAAGGTAATCATTAGTTTTCTTGAATATATCATGTCAAGATTTGGTTGTCCAAGCAGGATTGTTACTGACAATGTTGCCTATTTCAAATTTGAACCATTGATCAAGTTTTGTGAGAAGTATGGGATTTCATTAGTCCATTCTACTCCTTATTACCCCCAAGGAAACGGTTTGGCAAAGTCTTCTAACAAAATCCTTGTAAAGATCATCGAGAAGTTACTGGAAGACAACAAGAAAGCATGGGACTCAAAGATGAAGTTTTCCTTATGGGATGATAGAGTTAATACAAAGAGGTCACTTGGTATTTCCCCTTTTCAGCTGGTATATAGGATTGAATTTTTCTTTCCTGCTCATATTACCTTTCTTGTGGCAAATTTCCTTCAGGATCACCAAGGAAAACCTGATGATATGGTCAGGAGGATACAATAGTTGGTAGAAGTACAACAGACTAGGGAGAATCTCCTTGATAAAGAACATGACCATCAACAAAAGATCAAGCAAGCCTTTGACAAGAAGGTAAGCAAAGAATATTTCCAATTGGGAGATCTAGTGCTCAAGTGGGATGCACCCAAGCAAGATAAAGGAAAACATGGTAAATTTGAATCCTTGTGGATTGGTCCTTTCAATATTTCTGAGGTGTTTCAAAATAATACTTATAAATTGCAAAACTTGGAGGATTCTGAAGTTTTTGGTAGCCCTGTTAATGGGCACTTTCTGAAGAAATATTTTTCTTGAGCCATGAGTGGTTGTCCCATCCACTGTAAATATCACCTTTGGTTTTTCTTTTTGTTTGAATAAATAACCCCATAGCCCTAGGATAAGACACTGAAGTTTCTTTTTCTTGGAAACTCACAGGGAGCATGCCATCCCCTATCGAGCCAATGTTATCACATGAAGTTGTCTTGGGTCAAATTTCATCCTTAGGTTTTTCATTTTTATCCATTATTCTTTTTAAGTGTGATTTTTATTTTCTCCATATGGTTTTCTTAGGTTAGCTCAAAATAAATGAAAGATTGGAGATTGGCCCATACATTTGACCCACACCTATGGTTTATACCCTTGGTTAATTTCCTTTGGTTTATACCCTTGGCTCATCACATGATTAGACAACCATCACTATCATCCCCATGCCACCACTAGTTTGACATGTCACTACCTCCATTATGCACTTGAACCCCTCCACTATGTCCCTTTACCCGTTAGAGAGTCAAATCAAACTCCTTCTAATACACTTCCAACTCATCAGGATTTTTCGTAGCACATCTTGAGTACACCCTTCCTCTTTATCATTATTGCATTTATGAATTTGGTGTCATGTCAATCTCATTTTTTTCAGCATCCATGTTTTAAAAAGGAATAATTGATATTTGGTCATTAAATATTTCTAACTATTTTATCAAAGTTTAAAATTATGCCCCTAGCTCGGCGCTGCAGAAACTCCTAGTCCAGACAGGCGCTGCGGATTATGCTATTGACTGACTGACATAGGTGAATTGAAGGTTAGGATGGTTTCAGGCATTTCCATTCTTTTTGAATCACATCTATAGTTGAGCCATAGTGTCCAGGTACTCCTTGAGTCATCTGAGCTCTATTGAAGATCATTTTAAGGCTCTGCTAAATTTTCGTAGCACCTGGCACTGCGAATTGTGGTTCTCTTTATCAACCGACCTCTTTACCTCTATTATCACTAAATTCTCGGCCTATCTGTAGTAATCTCAACCTCTCCTACTACAATTGAGCCAACCTTGCTGGCATAGCCATTGTACTTATATTCCTCTTGGCTCTCATTGTTATAATGTGAAATTCGTTACAAATTGCGCTATGGATCCCCTGTTCTAGCACTATGAATTGTGCATCAACTCAGTGTCATTATCCTCTACTCAAATAGCCTGCATCAACTCTTTTTTACAGTGTCATTTGACATTTCATATTTAAAGTTTGTTTACATCGAAAAGTTTAAGAGCCTTGCTATTAAAATTATGATGACCCTGCATGGTGGTTTAATGTTAGCTTAAAAATATTGACAATGTTGCCTCCTTGCATATCCTTTCTCTGAAGGGTTTTCTTCCTCTTATTAAGCCATCAAATTTCTCTTTCATTATATCAAAATTCAAATTGAGGAAAAACCATGAAGCCTTAAAGAATCCATCTTTAAAAATACCATCATTCAAACCCTAAAGACCTATTTCCTTGTTTGGCCTCCCATACCTCTCAGATCATTGTAGTGTTCTGTCTCTTGTTTATAGAAAATGGATACACCTCAAAAAAACAAGTCTCACAAGGGTGGGAGTGTAGTCAATACTAAGCCTTCTGATATGCACTTGTTTTATGATGAACCTCTGATCAGAGAGGTCTTCCTTAGGGTTGGTTGTCTAAATTTCTGTCAGAATATGCAGAGGGGACACCCTGAGGTAGCCAGGGAATTTTCCATAACTTTGATGGCACTAAAACCAAGGTGGAAACCCTTGAACTTGAAGTATCTAAGTCCACCATTGCAACATCCACTAAGATACCCATCACTCTCCACAAAGGGAACTTTCCCTCAGCCTGCACCAAAACTAGAAGAAGTTCCATCAGCAAAAACCACATCCAAAAAGGGGAGAAAGTTACACTTTCCCTCACCAAATGTAGTAGTTGAGACTAGAGCTAGGATGCCCTTCACCAGGTCATCATCCCATAAGGAAATTGTTGAACAAGAATCCATAAAAAAATCTCATGTCAAGAAGAAAGATAAGGGTAAAGGTGAGAATGTTGAAAAACCTGTCGAAATCATAAACATTACCACTCCCTCTGATAACCCCACCTTCAAGAGGTTGATCAGACAACTCAGAGATGCAAGAAAGGAAATTTTCCACTTGAAGGGAGAATTATTGGCTGAGAGGAGAAAGATGAAGAAGCTCATGGATATGTATAAGGAAAATCTTGAGCTAGCTAAGTTCACAACAAGGAGATTTATTCCCCTTCATAGGCAGCTTAGAAATTTGTATTGGCATAATAGATACTTACAGTCTCATAACATAAATCTTAACGAGGATTTACAACCCTTCAAAGATGATTTAGCTAAGAGAAATATTAATGTGCTAGCTCAAGCTGCAACAAGGAGGAGTGCCAGATTAAGGAGATGAAGTGGAAAAGCTGGAAGACCCCATTTTTTTATAAGGATCATCTTTGCATTTTGAATTTTTGTGGGAAGTGTCATAATTATACCTACTGGAGGCATCTACAGGATTTTACACCTTCTACTATGATTTTTGGGTTTTTTGGGCTCAAATTGCATTACACAGAAAGCTACAGAACATTTCATAGCGCCTGGCACTATGAAATTATCCACACAGACAGAGTTGCAGGTTCACTACAAAAAGCGTTGCGAAATCATTTTCACATACAACGTTGCACAGTCGTTGTGAAATCTGTTGTGAAATCACCTAGTCAGACAAAAAATTGCAGTTCGCTACGGAATCTGATGTAGAACAGTTTACTCAAGCGGGCGCTATGAAATCTTCTATAGAATGTGCTACAAAATTTGCTACGAACTGGCTAATACAGTCAGCATTTCTGGATTCTTTTCCCTTTCTAGTTTTGATGGATTTTGAGGGAATCAATGGTCATCGGGTGGTAGATGGAGCTTAGCATAAAGGCTTAGAGGATAGTTGGAGTTGGTGGACACATGGAACTGATGGAGATGCACCCAAGGAATAACTCATTATGCCAGGATTACAGTGTTAGAGTTGTTGCCAACATTTTCCATGTTTCTAGCAATCTGTTGTTTCCACTTGTACAAATGTTAGATTGTCAGTTTTTAGTGGGAGAATCCTAGGTTAGAGGATCCAACTCACACTTCATGTTGTTACTTATTGTTTAGAATATATATACAACATTAGAATGATAGTTTGAGGTTTGAATGATTGAGAATAGACTCCATGTTGTAATTTGGTTGATAAGACAGAGCCATAATCTGGTTTTATGTATGATATCTGAGACATTTTGATTAATAGAAGTCAAATTCCTTTCATTATATTGCTTATTCCTTACTCCGGTTTCTCATTATTGAATGATTCAATTAAGATGTTATAGTTGTGTTGTAATGTATGTTTGATTATGATGTTGGTGTAAATGTTATCAGTGTTTTAAGGTTTTAGATCAATAAGTTCTTGTGTCTGATCTTTTTATTCACCTATCTGCTAGAAGGCTTGATGTTTATAGAAGACTTATTCATCCTTCTAATTAAGTCTTTCATCTACTCATACTTATCTTTAAATCACTGACTGAAGTGAGCCAAAACCTCATTTTCTTATGCATTATGGCCTAGGATTTATGTGTTGGAACATTTCTATACTGAGTTTTGTCCATTTGACATTTTATCATAAATCTACTTTTACAAACCTATTTGATGGGTATTGGGCTTATCCTCTAACAATATGAGGGTGACTCCCAGTGCTAACACCATGCATGACATGTCAAAATATGTTTCCCAAAATGAACTGTCAAGAGTAATCTCCAAAATCATAGTGCTAAAAACCAAGCAATATCAGCCATTGAAGTTGCAAATATAAATGCTCCCAAATCATGCAACAAGATCATCAACAATGACCAATTACATAACTGTCAATAAAATTAACAAATAAAAAATAAAACAAATTTAGCTTTCTTTCCTCAAAATCAGTTTTGTTTTCTCTATGTGTATTGAAAACTAGTTTCTTGAATTGCCACTAATATGCTATAGCTCCTAAGACTTCACAGATTCTTCTTTGACTTCCCCTCATCATCAAGAAACTACATCAATTTTTGTTGGACAATTAAAACAACCAATGAGTTCTAAACAACATCAATGTGGGATTGTATATCCCAACAAGCTCAACAACATTCCCCCCTTGAACATATATTGAGGGATCACAATAGTCAAAAAAATTCACATATAAGGCGTCCAATCAAGGTTGTCACATAGGCATAACATGCCAACATGCTAACAAGAATGTTCAACAAAACAATCCAACATATATTGCAACAATCAATCAATCAATTAGAATAAAAAGGAGAATTGTGTGAGTGTATAATGGATGATATACAATTGTATGAATTCCTCATGCACTTGCTTGAATGCTTCCGATATGACCAATGATCGTTCCAACCATAATCAATTGTGGTAGGCAACACTGGTCCAAAATTTTGCCTCTTACATCTCTTCTACAAATACGGGTAAGAATCATTGCCACCATACCAAGAATTTTAAGTCTTGGATGAACTCCTCCCATATTTATGATAAGGATGTTGATATGGAAAATAGTCATATTCATATTGAATAGAAGGTGGGGGATATGATTCTTACTTAACCAAAGGTGTAGGGTGTCCCTTCAAATCAACAAAACTATCATTTATCTCAAGCTCACATATACTATCATCAACCAAATCCTTAGTCGATGTAGTTTGTGTTCTTTGCAACTCAATAAAATTCCTAAAAAAAACAAACAAAACAATAGTGGATACATAATAAACTTCTTGCAAACTAAATTGTAAGGATTGCATAATCAATATTAGACATCAAGTAAAATATAACATAACATACAAAATATATAAAATTATAAAATGAAGAGGTGATGCCACATATATAGTGAAAAAACATTGAAATAAATAAATAAGAATTAAAAAAATTCCATTGTAAACATTACATTCTATAGTGTGTGTTTATTACAATGGCTCAGGGCCCCCTTATATAGGGATTAGGAATAACAAAATCATTAGTGTCTCTAACCACCTCATAGATGAGATCTATTATCACCTCTATGTTGAGGACCTCTAACTTTATAACATCCTTATTAATGAGGTAAACCAAGGTTAGGTACAATCTCACATGTCTACATTAATGTCCACCAAGTAAAATTAACTAAAATAGTGAATTATTCGCACCAAGATCCCCCCTTTATCTTGACTTAGGGGAAAATAATAGGTTCATGGAAAAAAAAAATGTAGACCCAAGAATTCAACCAAGTAAATATTATCCCAACATCCCCCTTAATATGCACATGGGAAAGATGTGGAACAAATAACTAGCCAAATATTACAAAAAATCCCCCTTTATGAATAATGAACAACTTACAAATGATTAATCTTGAGAACATATTTATGATGATGATGATTAGCATCCACTGAGACCAAAATTGGTCTATTGGACCTTAAGAAAGGTAAGACATTAATCATATTTCTTTAGAATTTTATTACGTGCTCGAAAAGCATTAGAGAAGTGTTCCAAGATCACCACAGTTTTGATGACTTAGGAGGTATAAGAAGGTCGATATTGTGACAAATATTTTGAAATTGTGAATTTTGAAAGTGAAAAAACAAACTCTATGTAGGGATTCCATCAATATCATAGCCTCCAATAAGACAATAAATATTCCCACAAATTAGTGAAGCTAAGGATGGTTTCCACCATTGATCATAGGAAAAAGTAATCAAGAATAGGCATTGATCTTTTAAAGACTTGGTTAAGTTTTAAGTATGAGTTCATTTACCAATTAGGAATTGATGAATGAAGAAGAAATTAATGAGATATTATAGCAGCCATAATAAGAAATGTAGATCAGAATGTAAGCACAAAGAACAACAAAACATAACAAAAAAGTTGTTAACGGAGTTTGGCAAGATTGCCTACGTCTTTGGGCCTTTGTCTCAATGGGTGAGGCTTTCTTATTTCTATTCAATGCTTAAAAAGTACATCATAAAAGTGTCAAAAGGATTACAAACTGGTATGGTTGTTTTCTTCTCAACCTCAAAAATTCAACACAACTGACAGCACTGAAAACAGTTGAGCGTAGCTCCCGGAATTGGCCCGCGAAGTTCCCCTCCCCAATGGCTTCCCTGCATAAAAATGGCTTTGGCTTTCAAATTCCTCAGCATTTCTCATGTTATGAACCTCCCTAATGCTACTAATAACCCCTGGTTTATATATATATGGAGTTTGTATCAACCTCCCAACTTCCTCCCAAAATCTGGCCTCAAATCAGGCTCCAGATCCCCCAATAATGGGCAAAATCCATTAAAAACGGGCTAAATCAGCATAAAAATCTTTATTATAAGGTAAAAAACCCAAAAATTTGGAAAATCTAGGGCGCAACCCCATATTCTCGAGATCTTGGTCATATGCACAGGTCCATGTTCCCACGAGATAGAACCGATGCGTTGGCCCCCCTTTCTCTCGGGTCCTGGTTGTGGGAGAAATTTTTATTTTCGGCACACTAGTTCAGTGGGAGTAACATGCGTTCAATGGGAGTTAAATGACTAGTTCTATTTTAGAATTTCTAATCTTATACCATCACTATTATGCATGCATTCTTAATTATAGGATGTCATTGCCTATATGAGTGAAGATCACCCACTCATTGATAAGATCATAATATACATTGATTCTCATTCTTCATTGTGTATCTCTCTTTCTTTTCTTGATAAGCTTTGTTTGTGTATGCTTTAGCTAAGTCTCATGTGCAGGTTTCCATGAAACACTGACATAGTATCAGAGCTATGTTGTTTGGAGAAAGCCAGATAAGCCAAAGAATAAGGAAAATTGGAGTTTCAACGAGATAAATTTGTGGGCGTGCCTTTCAGCAGTGATTTCTCCATAAATATTAACGTTTTGAGGAAACGTCTTGCGTTGGAAGTAAATAGACCCATTCTACAAGTGGGTTTTCAACCGTTTGGCGAGATTCCTCACCATTTGCTCAAAAAGTAAGCCGGAAGATAGCTTCCTGAAACTGATACAAATCCATGGTCGTACCTTTCTACAGTGATTGCTCCCAAAATATTAATCTTTTGAGGAAACGACTCATTTGGGAAGTAAATCAACCCATTCTACAAGTGGGTTTTCAACAGTTTGGCAAGATTCCTCATCGTTTGCTCAGAAATTAATCTGAAAGATAGCCTCTTGAAACTGATACGAATTCGTGCATGTACCTTTCTATAGTGATTGCTCCCAAAATATTAAGTTTTTGAGGAAACGACTCCATTGACAAGTAAATCGACCCATTCTGCAAGTGGGTTTTCAATCGTTTGGCGAGATTCCTCACCGTTTGCTCAGAAAGTAAGTCGGAAGATCGTCTCCTGAAACTGATACAAATTTTCACTTAAAGTGCCCTTTTTGTCGTGATTTCTTAATTTTTCACTTGCAGATTGAGAGTAAATTTTTAGGGGTTCTTAGAAACAGTGGGAGAGATGGATAGGACAACTATTATATAGTAAAACTTGGTGGTAATCCTCACACCATACAATTATTTTGATTGGAATCCCAAGGAAGAATTCTAACTCAAAAGGAAAGGACTGTATATTTTTTATTATGGCTACAGAAACAGAATCTACATCAGCGATTAAGAAGATGAGATGGGCGAACCGTAAGGATGAGGCCACATGACTACTTCTTGAGTTAATCTCCATTGATTTATGGTTTCATGTTGCTACATGCAAGACTCCAAATGAGATCTGGACCACCCTGGAAGGACTCTTTGGAAAGCGGGATGAGATGCGAGGTCATATGCTTGAGGTAGAGTTGAATACCTTAGACCCTAAAAGTTTTGATAATATACATGATTTCTTTACTAAATTTAAATCTTTGATTTTGAGCTTGGGTGAATGTGGTATTGACAAGTCTACACAAGAGAAACAACTTATTCTAACAATTTTGGCCAAGCTAGGACCAGAATACATTGTATATGTCTTCAATTTCCATTCTCTCAGATGTCTTTTTGGAAAAAATTGGAAAATGCCTATGTTGGCTCAGTTCATTGAGTCTCTTACACAAGAGCAGACAAAATTCATTCAGATGGGCCTAATCAAGGATCTCAAAGCACATGCACTCACCATGCATGATGCAAAAGGATCATCCAAACACAACAGAAAGGAGAAATAGAACGAGAAGGAGGGATATTCCAAACCCTTCAACGATTCTTTAGGTTCCAGAGACTCTTTAGATTCCAAGAAGAAGAAGAAGGGAAAGAAGTGCACTTATTGCAATAAACTGAATCATGAAGAATCCACATGCATGAAGAAACAAATCGATCTTATGGCACAGACACTTTAGCAGAACAACCTTGGAAACTTCATTCCAGAGGGAGTCAAGAAGCAGAATGAAGAATATCATGCTCCTACGAAAGGTAATCATCATGCTCTGGTTGCAATTAATTCCTCATCTGATTCATGGATTATAGGTTATGGTGCATCCCATCATATGGCAACGAAAGAGGAAGTTTTCTCTTCTTTGAGTCCATGCTCAAGACCCTATTCTCATGGGGATGATACTCCAATAGCTTGATGCTTTAGAAGGGAGAGTGGAACTCCACTATGATGATACTCTAGTAGCAGTAGCAGGAGAAGGGAGAGTGGAACTCCACTATGGAAGTTTTGAGAATGTTTTACATGTTCCAAAGATTTCTATGAATCTTCTCTTAGCTTATCAGATCACTCAAAAAGGTAAAAAGGTTGAATTTACATCAGATTCAGTTTCAGTAATTGACATGCATGACAATTCTATTATTTCAATTGGTGAGGTGGATCACAATTCAAGGTTGTATAAATTCACTAAGTTTTATGACGATGACTCTTCTATTCTACTTACACATGAGTACTTTGCATGCACCTCTAGTGCAACATGCATATACTCTTGTTCTTCCATCAGTTTCAGACATCATAGATGATTCCATACACTCAGATTCTGTACATGGAAATAAGCAGTTAGTACAGTCAGATAAGAAGCCAGTGCCAAAGCTTCATCAGATGCCCAAGAAGGCACAAACCACACTTTAGGCAATAGGAAACCTTGGAGGGAATCTATTGGATTCGATGATGACTCGATCTCAGCATGAGGAGCCTTCTCATGTAATTTCAGCTTCAGAACCTGTGATGCCCATGCATTGATATATGGTTCAATCCACTGATATACAGAACTACAATAAGGTTGTGGGAAATCCATTATGGAAAGAAGCCATGCAGAAGGAGTATGACTCACTCCTACAGAACCAGACTTGGAATCTGGTTCCACTTCCACCAGAAAGGAATATTTTCAGGTGCAGATGGGTCCACAGGATCAAGAGGTACAAGGCTAGACAGGTTGCCAAAGGACTTCATCAGATCCATAAATATTTCTACATCTTCATGAAGACTTTCAGTGAGCATAAGTTTAAGACTTTGCAGGATCATCTTGCAGTGAAGAACACAGTTGCCTAGCAGCTGCCATTTTCTTCTTTTGATACATCATCTTTTGAGGGGGGGTTTTGTTCCCACATGGTTTTCCCTCTTTCCTCATTTTTATTCAGTGTTCATTAGTTGCATTGTACATGAGTACCTAAAATTGCCTAGTAGTCGGGACTCCATGCACCCTCCAATCTCTCGACATCCCCTGGTCTAGCTCCTGGTCGATCGGGGCTAGCCTCTATCGACCAGGGCTTATCCCCTAACACGCGCAACCACCAACTTATATACTATATATGCCATATAGTTAACAACAAACATAAATAGCATAGTCAATTAGCCCGAGGAGTTTTGTCCGTTGGCGCCCGTGGAGGTCGGGGGTTCAAAACTTGCAGGTAACAAAACAATTTGACCCAGCCAACATTGGCTAAATCTGGGGTGCCACATGGTGCCCTCTTATTGGGCCACATTTCACCCTGGGATTGGATTGTACGATCCTATCAACACCCAGTCAACATGCACAATCATCTTCCATGTCATCGTCGTATAGCTCAGTTACTTGTCCAGTCAGCAGCCACATCAGCATCCATACAACCGAGTCACCCTACCATGTTAGCTTCCCTAAAGCCCAATCACCCTACTATGTCATCTTTTTTATAGTCACATGTCATCCATATTGCCACGTGTCAGCCTATCATTGGGCCACATCATGTACAGACTACCATGTGGCATCCGTACAGTGCCACGTATCAAATCCGTACTAGTCCAACTTAGCCCCAAAATGCTAAATTCAAGTGACATGTGTCACCTCCTGGTGATGCCACATCATCATGATGTCATGTTGACGTCACCTTTCGTACTCCTGACATTAGCAGTATGTCTTGTTGAATTTGACCGTTTTGACTTTTTGCATGTTTGGGAAATCAGTCAGAATGTGATATCTTTCGCATACGACGTCCATTTGTGAAAAACATTATATGGTTGAAATCAGCGCGACAAGCCGAACGCAATGGAGTTGGTTTCGTCTAATTCCAATAACTTTTATTTTTATGCCTTCCTGGATCCATTCTGGATCAAGTATGCAAATCCATAAAGCTATTAAAGTATCCAAAAGATGACATAAAATTTAAGAATGTTGAAGTTGATAGTGAATCAACAAAGTTGCAAGCAAGTGTTAAAGATTAAAAAAATAACTCCAGGGAAACTTGTTGGGTTGTTATATTCTTTGCAGTGGAAACTCAGTCAATTGAATGGCTAGTCGAGGTTGATCAACTAGGTGATTGAATGACTGAACGTTTAAGTCAAGTTGAAGGTTAAAGTGGTTGATAGGTCAGTCGATTGGTATCCAACTATATGGTCAATTAGTAGCCGACTAGATGGTCAATTGGTAGCTGAATGGAGGTCAAAGGGTGGTCGACTGGATGGTCGATTTGTAGGTGACTAGTATTTGACTAGTGGTCAAAACCAGCAAAGGAATATCAAGAATCATGAGATCATAGCCAATTATATTCATGGATATGTAACCATTTTAGGTGCCACAAATTAGGGTTTCACATGTAGAATATGCCCATAAATATGGCATTATGTTATAATATCTAGGTTACTTCTTGGTAAAGAGAGTGTTGTCTAAGGTCGCTTGATAGAGTGTGTAATGGTCATGAAGAGGAAGCCAAAATGGTTGTAGAGATTTTCTTTTAATTAAGAAAGAGAGTGGGATGATGAATTGGTATTAGGTGTGGACCAAGGTTAGTCATGTAACTATTTTTTCGGTGAATGAATAATACAACAAGGAGTGGGAGTCACTCAATCATTGTTGGTTTTCCTGGTTAAGGGTTTCCATGGTAAATATTTGTGTATTATGTGTGATTGTCATTGTTTACTTTCTATTTTAATTATGTCTTCTCTCTCCTGTTTGGTTTAGACTTATCTTCAAAACCAACAGCTTAATATGAAATGTTTCTGCTACTTGGCCTTCCATTTTTTCTTCTCTAGTAATTTGTTGGCATAATTCCCCCTCTCATGACACCTAAAGTGATTCACGTTACTCAAATATTCCTTACCTAAAATTGATTCCTCCTTATTACTTTTCATGTATCCTTTCTTTTTTCCCTTCCTCATCCTCTTGACAAGGGATAAGCCTTATACTTATTTTTTCTTCATTAAACAAGATTCTAACCATATATCATTTTACACAAATTCATCCCAAATATTATCATAAGTAGGTAAATCGTCACGAGCATAAACACCTTGGACAAAGGGCTTCTAAGATGGAGTAAACCCATTTAAGGCAATGGAGACCAAATCCTTATCCTCCACTTTTTTCCTTGTGGCAACCAACTGATCTCTCAACTTTGTGAATCCAACTATGTATCTCACCACTATATATGTGTTACTCATGCAAATAGATGAAATATTATTTCTCAAGATAATTCATATAAAAGACATTAGTATTTTGGTATAACCCAAACAAAACATCATACATTAAATTATTGATCATCTTCTTTTCAATGTGAGTGATCAAGTGATCCTTCACTAAACAAAAAATGATTATCTTTTCCTTTGCCTCCTTCTTAACATGCAAGGCAAACAATTATGAATTAGTAGTGTAACACACCCGACCCCTAGGTGCTCTTTTAGGGGGTGGGCCATCAAAATTTCGTTTCCCTTAACTCTCTCTAGGTTCCCCTTTCACCAAAGTCTAGGTTCTTCCAAACCCGCGAGCTCTTTCCTGGCCCCTTTGAAGGATTTGAACAGCAGGTGATAGCTTTCCATGCTAGGCCCCTTCCTTCATATAACCTCGGGCTATGCCCAGGCACCAACTCAAAGGGCGCTTCTGATCTTCGGGCTCCAGGTGTTCTCGACACACCTGACTCCAAATCCGTCGAACTTCGAACTTGCGAACACACACAGACCAGATCTACAGTCTACACTTCTTTCATGACCAACGACTAAGATTTAATTCGGGACTTCGACATTTGGGAGAATTTTGGATGCTCCAAACACCTTTTTCCTTCGAAGTGATCTATACCCGGAGTTATAGATCAAGTGCCACATGTCCTATTCCAATGGACGGTTCTGATGAACTTCGACGCTCCGGCCTTCAGTATTTCTCATGCCTTTACTCTTCAATTCCTTCAAAGTGACTTTCCTCCAGAGTAAATCTCCAGTCTCCACGTGTTCCCACAACAGACTACCAGGATGATTCCTTACCTTTGGAGCTTCGGACGACTTATGTTCAATGCTCCAATTCCTTTCCTCCAGAGTTCGCACTTCCAGACTCCATGATCTGTTAATGCATGTCCCTCTCAGATCGACGGTCACGACTTACTTCGGTAGTTAGGGCTTTGGGAGTTCTCAACTCGTGCGACCCTGCTTTCCTATGAAGTGGCTATATTATGAAATGGAAGATATGTTGACACTTGTCCTTAGCTAATGGACGACTCAGATGAACTTTGGTTCTCCAGCCTTTTGGAGTTCTTGTCCAAAACACTCCTTTTTCTCCCAGATTTGGTCAGTGTCGGATTAACCATAGCCTAAATCTGACGGTCTGAGGGTATCTACGTGACTTCAGATATCTACGGCTCATAACTTTCGTTCAAGGGTCCCATTGTTGTGCCACTCTAAGAGGGACACCTGGAAACGTCGTCTCGACACATGGCCCCCCACATGATCTCGATGTAATACATGCATCCCCACGATCAAACGGTCATGAGGGATCCCGAAGGATCCTTAGATCCACGGTCCACATTAACTTCGAAACTTCAGGACTTTGGGGATTTTGGTGTTACCAAACCTCTGTCCTCCCAAAGTGGTCAACGTCGGGTTGACTATATTGTAGATCTGACGGTCAAGATAGTTCCCTAGCATCCTCAGATCTACGACCCATATTAACTTTGGTACTTCGAAAGATTCACCTCTTGTACAACAAATATGCTCAATTCACCGGATCCGCGAAGTATGAAGGGCTCAAAGGGTTAACGCATGTGTTCCTTCTCCAAATCCAACGATCGTGAAGAAATTCAACTCCTCCTGAACTAATATCATTCATTCATCTTCCTAACGAAAGGATCTTCCCTTTCAATACTTGAATCTCGTTATCCTTCCTGAGCTTCATCGACTCTAAAACATTTAGGCACTTTGCGCTATTTCTCTTGAACTTAACACTTAGAAGAATCTTCCGCACACCCCTTGCACTCATTTATCAACTCTAGAACTTAAGGGGGTTCTCAGTCTCTGCCTGCCTCGCAGAGAATCTGTGCATACATACACTACCTCTCCTGAGCTTAATAGACTCCTTCCTTCAGAACGACTGAGAGTGTTGACATGCACACGTGAGGCTATGCCCAAGGTCAACAAACTCACAGTTCATTTATTTTTAACTTGAGACACTACAGGGCTCAAGAATTTACGTGTACAAGCCAGATAATTCCTTATTTTCTTAAATACACAATTAGGAAGAAGTAAAGGGATACAATATAACCATTAAGGAAACATGCACATTCCCTACAACATTCATAGGATATCCAACTTTAATTCACAGTTACCGCTTAAATACACATGATATGAGAATACTTATCTATTACAGGTTGTAGCCAACTAACTGATTGTGGGTGTTTTCCTTTCCAGCCAACCATAGGCTTATAGGAGTTCATTCTTAGTGCTCTGGCCACCCCCGTGCCAAGCCATGATATCACCGGGGAATTTATGTCAGTTCTCATCGATCCTTTCTCTTTCACATCTTCTGCGAGGTTTATCAGATGCTTCCTAAAAATCAAGCTCACATCCTTATGCTCGGGTCACATTCTCTGCATACTCTCAGAGATATCTCTCTCTCTGTCACGGCCTCAACGAGGTTTATCATATGCTTCTCCTTCATCCATCTCGCAGCCTTCGGCTCAAGTCTCGTTCTCCGGTGGTGAGTTCCTTGCATTCTCCTCTCTTCTCTTTATTATCTCGCGTGTCTTGCATGCACACCCCTCCTATCCTGTTCCTTATGTCAGAAGGAAACCCAGGTCATTATGGGTCTGGAGGACCCTATGGTACTTTGGGCTGACCTTCTGTAGCTAGACCATGCTTCCATTCATGGGGTATTTGATGGTTCAACCACCAGTCCTTTTCTTATTAATTGATCTCTTATAGTTTTCACATTCTTTCCTCTAGTGATATCATGGATAGTAATTTCAAGACTTCACCCCCACAGTCAGTTGTTGGAAATTCAAACAATAATACATTTACATTGTTCCCATGCTACAACATGTTAATCCTAATTAATGATTAATTACAAGTTGGGGGAAACAAGGGTGTTACAATCCCCTCCCCCTTAGAGTAACATTGTCCTCGATGTTCTTTCTCAATAACACTTGTCATGCCTTTCTCATTCAACCACTCTAGAAGTCTTGACCTTCTTTCTTGGTCAGGCCCTTTTTCAGACTCTTAATATTCATCACATTCCTTCAATAATTCTTGGACAACAAGCACATTAATCATAGTCTCATGAGAAAACATTTTATTGTTGCATAAAATTTCTAGGAAAATTTCATAATCTAGCATAGTACTTATCTGCACAGTTTGTGGATTTGTATCCACATGGCTCTCGTGTTATCCAGGCTCATTGTTTTTCCTTGACATGCCCATTGTGTGCATGATCCAAATCAACATTTTACAAGAACTATCAGAGTCTCCTCTTCCTTGCGTCCACTCACCCTCCAGGCCTAGGCTCAGGCATCCCCTTCTATGTTATACAGTTCCTCGGGTGATCCATCTTGCCTTTCCAAGGTTTTCTCACACAGGAAGAATCCCAGATAATTTATTGAGCCTTACAGTCGAGGTGTCCCTCAAACTTTCTCTGTCGAGGCATCCCCCCATCTCGTGTTACCTCAACACAACGTATTCCAGGAAATCATGGCTTACCACGGGGTTCTCATAGCTCAACAGTGGCCTCCTTCATGATTTTCAACTGGATAGCCTTCATCCATCCTTTCTGGACAAATATTTTCTTCTCACCTATATCACAGGTATACATAATTCATGAGACATCATCACAATTCTAAATTTCATAATTTTATTGCAAATCTGTCACCCACAGATTTTCCAGTTTCTTCATTTATTTTCAGATATGTTCCACACAAAACTAGATTGGCAAGCATGGGTCTTTCCTCCCCATAACAATTTATCTTAACATACAATCAGTCTCCCTTATGGACTTACAATATTTCCATATCCAAGACTCTTTC
>SNQJ01S0059797.1:20685-33134 GCA_010110895.2 Picea sitchensis | reverse complement strand
AAAATGTCATCACAACCTTTCTTAACTTTTCAAAACGTAATTTAGATATCAGATACCAAACTCAAAACAACACTATATTGAGTTTAAATTACAGGTACATGTCTCGACGTTAACCCATGTGCATATGCAATCTTCGCAATTATCGTGGGTCGTCGATCTTATCCCTCGATCAATTTTAAACCACACGATTTCTAGATAATAATAATTCCAACACAAAAGTGTTTGACAGAGAATTTAGATTGAGAACAGAGCTTCGATTTGTTAAATTCAACCACAGAACCCAATCACAGTACGAGTTTTATACGGAATTAAGGCATGGGTTCCTTACAGGTTCACCCACTGATCGTTCATAGATCGATGGTTCACATCGATTACGAAACCCCAATATGCTCACTCTTTATCGAAGAGTTCAATATCTACAATCTGAAAAGTTCTCACCCGAATATTTTAATCGTGGTCTTTGATCATCCACCTCGACGAGATCAACGGTGTGGGTTGATTGCAGGCCATGAACTAGTACACCCGTTAATTTTTCCTTCGTGTTCTGCAATGATCCCCGACCATCGATCTAATCGAACGACTGGTGTTTGATTTGTTAACTCTAATGGATATTGAATTCGATTTGACGACTATGATTGGTTTTCCCTCCGATGAATGGATCGCATTCATCTCCTCTGTCAGGTTCTTGATTAACCTGATTCGATCAGGGTTTTCTTCCTGAATCATACTCTACTTGGGTATCTGTGGCATACAACTACCTTTCAAAAATTATGTGCATAATGTTAAGACAATAAAAAAATTCCAAACATGTCCTAGCATATCTTTATGCACTTCATTGCATTATCCTTAATGTTTTCATGAGTGCAACACAAACAAATCTCGATTGTTTCTACAGAAATACGACCATCATCACTATGGTGCCAAAACATTTACTTTCATCAGCATACTAGCTCTCTCATTCCAGAGAAAACATAATACTCAACAAGAAAATAATTAAGGGCTCTCCCCTTCTTCCAATTCTTTCTACACCGCCTGGGAATTTTTAGCCTAGCTGAGTTATCTCTATGGCCTCAACCTTGAGTTAGCTTTAGTTGTTTACCAAATATTCCATAAGGAATATAAACATGCATCTTTGTCATGCACCCAAATTATGTATCCATACATATTTTGGTTTTGTTAACTTACATCCATGATGTACTTAACCATATGCATAATCAAAGGTTTGTGCATAGTTTCCATGGGTATATTTCACAGCCTACATACATCTCTACTTTAAAATTACTCAACCCATGATTGTTCAAAATCATTCTCATGTGATCCTCAAGGAATAATCATTTTCCTCTTATCTTGACAACAAACCATCCTTGCTCGTTTACTCTTTCATGTATTTATACTAGTCTTTCTTGTGGGAATGGAGCACATTCCCCTTAAGCTATCATTCAAAACAAAAATTTCATGACTCTTCAAAATGGAGTCAACCATGCATCCATGGTATTCACTTAATCTTGGCAAGTGCAATTCTTGCCTTACATATCACTCATCAAGGCAACCATATTGTGCCTTTAGTATACACTTTCACATTTAATATCATTCATACTTAACTGGTATTACTATCAGGCTTCATATCAAGAAGCTTCACAATGCATTAAATCCATGCACTCAAGCATAAACACACAAAACCTAACCAAACATTCATCATGCAAGCTCATTGCTTGCACCCTTTCCATGTTATGCATGCACATGGGCCTCTTAGACTTCCAGATCCTCCTCCAAGGATATTGTTTCCATCCTTATGTCAAGCCTCATAGGGACACTCAACATTGAGTTTCCCTCTCAGTTGAGAGCTTGCAGTCATTCACATGACATCCACATGGAAGGTGAATCAGACATAGTCATAACTATGTTCCCTTTTTATACGATAACAGCTAGCAAGAAAACACTCTTGCATCAACCTCCATGGAACACTACCCAAATTATAATTACAATATGGGAAATTATAAACATGCCCAAGGTAACAAAATTAGCCAAACTAGCTTCCAACTATATCTATATGGCTACCATCCACCACTGGGTGTCAATCTGACCCATTGAGCTTCTAGAATTTCCCCAACACTTCCTTTACCGCATCTCAGGATCAACATTTAGTTAACCATTTTATCTTAATTATAAAAATTAAATTTCTAATATCATTTGGACTATTCCCTTAAAGCCCAGATGCAATTTTGAATTATGTTACTTACTAGGTATCCTAGTTCAGAAGTCCGCAGTATATTTAGGTCAAGATCGGTCTTGACCATTACACCTAGAATTATTCCTTTTGTTCAACAACATTCAGGGATGGAGGCCACTCTTCTCCTCCCACAAGAACTCTGGAAGATTAGTTTCCTATCCACCAAGCAAGGGAGGCTGCTGTGATTTCTCACTCAATCACTCTATATTTCTACATCTTCATTTATCAGCTTGATTAGAAAAAACTTGTCCAGGAATTCATGTACCCAGAAACAAAATTTGTTTCTCAGACCACTTTGAAACCCAAAAGTTGTGCATGCTCTCCCTTTTCATAGAATGGTCACCAGACTCATTCCTCTGATTGTGAGGGGTTATACACATATACAAGTTTTAACCCTTCATTAAAGTAGTAATCATTACTACTACGGATCCTTTCCATTTGTTCACATTGTTATTTTAGTTTAAATATTAGTGTTCTTTAGCATAATCCCACTCTTGTAGGATCGGCTATCATTTCCCCCAAAAATGCTAGGCTTCCTTTGTCACAGACTTAGCATGATTCAATCTCATTGATTAAAATACCGACTGTCTTTTAAATCTGCATCCTTCTACTCAAGGAAATTATGCAGATGATTTATGTTTGGCAATAATATTCTCCACAGGCTCATCATAGCCTTGGTAACCAAATCTTATGACTGTACAACAACATGTACAATTGCACAGTGAAGCCATCTTCTTTATTTGGGAACATTAACAACATACAATGAAAATTTTCAAAACATCTATCAACAGTAAATGATCTCATTCCTCTCTTTAGTAGAGGTTTACTAAGCCTCTTAGGAATACAGTAAGATAGGGTGTTACCCCTTAAATTCCTCCAGAAATATTTTATAACGACTCGTGCATGATCCCAAGCAAGCTAAGTGTTGTTGTCATGCTTTGATACCAATTTGTAACACACCCGACCCTTAGGTGTTCTTTTAAGGGGCGGGGCATCAAAATTTCATTTCTCTTAACTCTCTCTAGGTTCCCATTTCACCAAAGTGCAGGTTCTTCCAAACCAGTGGCCTATTTACTAGACCCTTTGAAGGATTTGAACAACAGGCGCTAGCTTTCCATGCTAGGTCCCTTCCTTCATATGACCTCGGGCTATTCCCAGGCACCAGATCAAAGGGCTCTTTGGAGCTTCAGGCTCTGGGTGTTCTCAACACACCTAACTCCAAATCCGTCAAACTCCGAACTCGCAAACACACACAGACCAAATCTACAGTTCACACTTCTTTCACAACCAATGGCTGAGATTTACTTTGGGAGTTCGGCGTTCAGGAGAGTTTCGAACGCTCCAAAAACATTTTTCCTCTAAAGTGCTCCATACCCTGAGTTATAGATCGAGATCCACATGTCCTATTCCAATGGATGGTTCTAATGAACTATGAAACTCCGACCTTCGGGGGTTCTCGTTCCTTTACTCTTCAATTCCTCCAGAGTGACTTTCTCCCAAAGTAAATCTCTAATCTCCATGTGTTCCCACAATGGACGGCTAGGATGATTGCTTACCTTTGGAGCTTCAGACGACTTATGGTCAACGCTCCACTTCCTTTCCTTCAGAGTTTTCACTTCCGGACTCCATGATCTGCTAATGTGTGTCCCTCTCAGATCGACGGTCACGATTTACTTTGAAAGTTCAGGCTTTGGGAGTTCTCAACTCACGCAACCCCACTTTCCTCCAAAGTGGCTATCTTCTGAAATGGAAGATCTATTGACACCTGTCCTTAGCTGATGGAAAGCTTAGATGAACTCCATATCTCTTGCATTTGGGAGTTCTTGTTCAAAATACTCCATTTTCTCTCAGATTCGGTCAGTGTCGGGATGACCACAACCTAAATCTGACGGTCTGAGGGTATCTACGTGACCTTAGATATCTATGGCTCGTAACTTACATTCAAGGGTCTCTTGGGTCCCATTGCTGTGCCACTCCGAGAGTGAAACTTGGAAACGTCGTCACTCGACAAATGGGCCCCCACATGATCTCGATGTAATACACGTGTCCCCACAATCAAACAGTCGTGAGGGATCCTGAAGGATCCTTAGATCCACGGTCCACACTAACTTAGGAACTTCGTGACTTCGAGGGATTTGGTGTTACCAAACCTTTGTCCTCCTGAAGTGGTCAACATCGAGCTAACTATATCATAGATCTGACGGTTGGGATAGTTCCTGGGCATCCTCATATCTATGACCCAGATTAACTTCAAGATTTTAGAAGATTCACCTCATGTACGACGAATATTCTCAATTCACCAAATCCACAAAGTCCGAAGGGCTCTAAGGGTTAATGCCTGCGTTCCTTCTCCAAATCCGATGATCATGAAGAACTTTGGATCCTCCCAAACTAATCTCATCGGTTCGTCTTCCTAATGAAAGGATCTTCCCTTTCGATACTTGAATCTATCTATCTTTCCTGAGCTTCATCAGCTTTGAAACATTTAGTCACTTTGTGTTAATTCTCCTGAACTTAACACTTAGATGAATCTTCCGCACACCCCTTGCACTCATTTATCAACTCTAGAACTTAAGGGGGTTCTTGGTCTCTATTGGCCTCGTAGAGACTCTATGCATACATGCACTACCTCTCCTGATCTTAACATACTCCTTCCTTCAGAATGACTTGGAGTTTCGGCATGCACACGTGAGGCTATGCCCAAGGTCAACAAAATCACAGTTCGTTTATTTTTAACTTGAGCCACCACAGGGCTCAGGCATTTACATGTATAAGCCAGATAATTCCTTATTTTCTTAAATACACAATTAGGAAGAAGTAAATGGATACAGTATAACCGTTAAGAAAACATGCACATTCCTTGAAACATTCATGGGATATCCAACTTTAATTCACAGTTACTTATTAAATACACGGGATATGAGAATACTTAGCTATTACAGGTTGTATCCAACTAACTGACTGTGGGTGTTTGCCTTTCCACCCAACCATAGGCTCAGAGGCATTCATTCTTAGCACTATGGCCACCCCCATGCCAATCCATATCACTAGGGAATTTATTTCAGTTCTCATCGATCCTTTCTCTTTTACATCTTATGCGAGGTTATCAGATGCTTCCTCATCATCAAGCTCGTGACCTTCTTCTCAGGTCCCATTCTCTACATACTCTCAGAGATATCTCTCTCTGTCACGGCCTCTATGAGGTTTATCAGATTCTTCCCCTGCATCCATCTCACGGCCTTTTGTTCAAGTATCGTTCTCCGGTGGTGAGTTCCTCGCATTCTCCACTCTTCTCTTTATTCTATTGTGTGTCTTGCACACACACCCCTCCTATCTTGTTCCTTCTGTCAAAAGGAAACTTGGGCCAGTCTGGGTCTGCAAGACCCTGTGGTACTTCGGGTTGACCTTCTACAACTAGACCATGCTTCCATTCATGGGGTAGTTGATGGTTCAACCACCAATCCTTTTCTTATTAATTGATCTCTTATAGTTTTCACATTCTTTCCTCTAGTGATATCATGGCTAGTACTTTCAAGGCTTCACCCCCACAGTCATTTATTGGAAATTCAAACAATAATACATTTACATTGTTCCCATGCTACAACATGGTAATCCTAATTAATGATTAATTACAAGTTGGGGGAAACAGGGGTGTTACAAGTATTTGCAATTATCTCTTTCTTAATATGCTCCCATAGGCTTGACATCCTCCAATATAATTTGTAGCCTGAACCTCTAAAGTGTAAAATTGGAAGTACCATACAATGTTTCATACTCTCTAAGAACAAGAGTAGTCAACCCTACAAATCTAAAGCACACCTCAAAGTAAAATCAAATAGAAAAACCTTATCAGGTTCAATCACTTCTCCCAAGCGCACTAGGGTTTCACACCTATTATCGCCTAAACTAGCACTCTTGCCAACATAGGGGCTATCTAGGGAAACAATATGGGAAGTGCACCACAATCCATCTCCTAGAAGCCAAGGGGGGTATCCCAAATAATGAAAAGTAAACATCTTTAAGTGAAACAAAATCATGCAATCATACAATTTAATTTTATAAATTCACAAAATATATGACACGACAATGTGTTAGGATTCCAATCATCAATTACAATGCTCTAAATATATTCAACTAGAAACAATTGCATGAATCACATTTATATCCACTTCAAAGAAAGGTTAGGAGCTAGTGGATGTGTGTTCCAAATCTAATATGTAATATAAACAACATTGACAACGTCATATTAGCATTTAGTTCTAACAAAACTCATTAAATAGATATTCAATAATAGCCCAACAAGTGTTAGAGACAATATCTAGAGATATATAAACATGAACTAAGAAAGAAATTGTAAAATGGGTGGTGAATCCCACTAGGGTTTCAATAGTAATCACTTGGAATGTTGGGGAAAGAGGTGGAACCTATAACGAAACAAACATAGAATTCAGAAAATAATAAAAAGTGGGAATAAAAATTTTGAAGACAAAAGGTGGCGTCTAGAGACATTGTTACAACACTTAAGAAAAACACATTGTGATCATAAAATCATAGTGCATATTGTATCTTGATATCTCTATATGATATCAAATCGGTTGCTTGATGATAATGACACAAGGGTTCTACTATTTATACCCTCGGGATCTAACCAACTTCCATGGAATTGGGAATATCTTATCCACATGTAATCGCCGGTTGTTAGAGTTGACTCCCTCAAATATGTGTTGTCAAGTTGGCTCAACAAGGATTCTCGACCCAAATGCCTATGTGTCCAAATTGTAGTCAATTACTGGGTTGGTCGATCCATCGCCCAACTATATTCAATTGTTGGTTGATTGTCCAACCAATGAGCATGTCGACTACTCGACTGACTAATGTAGAGACTCGATCAATCATTCGACCGACTATATCCAGATGTGGGTCGACCACTCGACCAACTGAATCTAGGAGATGTGTGATGAACTATCAATGCTTGATGTTCCAACACCCCCACCCCCCATCAACACATTTCTCTAGAGATTCAAGAGGTGAAATTACATCATCATGACACCCCCCCATATTTGAAATTTCCTAAATTCCAAGCATCGTATGGAGCTTGATAAATCTATATTTGGCTAAAGGTTTGGTGAATATATCAATAACCTAATCATTTTTTCTGCAATACAATGTTCTCATGAACCAATTTTCTCAAATAGTGAGCATGGATCTCAACACGCTTCATCTTACTCTGGGCAAAAGGATTGTTAGCAACTTGTTTGACACTTTGATTATCATAGTATATTGTATTTGAGGTATGAATAGGAAGGCCAAGTTCTCCCAAAAGTTGGTGTATATAGACTGTTTCAGTACCTACTTGAATGGCGCCATGGTATTTTTCTTCTGTAGTCGAAAAAGGACTACCTTATGTTTATTGTACGACCACACCAATGGTCTGGTGCTAAATTGAAACACATAGCCAGAAGTGGAATTTTGATCATCATTGTTGCCATCCCAGACAGAGTTGGTGAAGTTAACTAGTGAATATGAACTCTGACAATACTTGATACCAAAATGAGTGGTACCCTTGAGATAGTGGACAATTTGTTTGACTTCTTTCTAGTGGCTTTCTTTAGGTTCCTGCAAACCACACTAACAACAAAGGAAATCTCAGGTCAACTATGAGTAATATAAATAATACTACCTACCAATTGTTGATAGAGAGTAGCATCGATTGCAGGTGTTTAACAAGTTTTGGTGAGATTTACTCCCAATTGAAAAGAAGTAGCACAAGGCCTGCAATCAACCATCTTAAAATGTGTCAAAAGATTCATCACATATTTAGACTGAGAAATGAAAATGCATTGCACACTGGTAATACTTGAAGACCCAAAAAATAATGCAGAGTACCAAGATATGTCAACAAGTTCTTTCTTCAATCTAAGGATGATATCATTGTTATTGTCAGTAATGAGGATATACATGTACAACCACTAGTACATATTGTAAAAATTATGACGTTCTATTTGTGGCGTTATGGACAAAATTGGCCATACTGTCGAAAAATAGAGGAAATTTTAAATTTTTTTTCTCCATATTGCCCGATAACGTCACTATTTCCACGTTGACATCTCTCTTTCCACATTGTCGTCACTCTTGCCAAATTTTTGTCTCTCTTGCCACGTTTTCCACATAGTCTCCTCTCTTGCCACGTTTGTGAAGATAGTTGTCGCAGTTGCGACATTGGGGAAACTAGGTTTTCCCCCTCCAACGCTCACCTAGTATTTTGACCAAGTCAACTTTTATTTGGTCAATGATCATCGGAATTGCGATGTTATAAAATCTATAAATATGTTTCATTTTACGGATGCTGCAACACATTTTCTATAATAATGACACTTCAAAAAGGGTTTGCGGGTCTTCTCAGCTAGAGTACAACTATTAAAAGACATTGTACTAGGGATCTTCTCGTTTCATTTTAATTTTCTGATCGGTCAAATTTTAAAGGAAACAACTATTAAAATACATTGTACAAGGGCTAGAGTACATAATGGGCAACGATGACTTGTGAATGGGGCCAACGTTGAAATATTTTCAAAAAAAAATTGTATGACATCATACATCCTTAAGTCTTGAAACCCTCCCATACCATCAAGGCATGTGTCTAGTCTAGCCATGTCAAATTTCAATGCATACAAGCACATATTAAATAAATTTCAACGTTGGCCCCATTCACTACTCACTATGCGGGGTCAGTGCATGGCATTTTTGGTGGTTGAATTGGAAGTTCCATGAAATTTCAAGAGATTTCCAACAAAGATTCTACAGATGGAAACAACGACATTTGACAATGAGACACCCATTATGAACGTTGTTGCAAACATGGACAATCTCAAATATTATGTGGTCGGGACATCATACATCCTTGAGTCTTGAAACCCTCCCACACTGTCAAGGCATGTGTCTAGTCTAACCATGTCAAATTTCAATGCATACAGGCACATATTGAAGAAATTTCAACGTTGGCCCCATTCACTAGTGCTCATTATGCGGGGTCAGTGCATAGCATTTGTGGTGGTTGAATTGGAAGTTCCATGACATTTCAAGAGAGTTCCAACAACGATTCTACAGATGGAAACAATGACATTTGAAAAATATGAGATGCCCCATTATGAATGTTGTTGCAAACATGGACAATCTCAAAGATTATGTCGTCGGGACATAAAACATCCTTGAGTCTTGAAACCCTCCCATACCGTCAAGGCATGTGTCTAGTCTAACCATGTCAAATTTTGATGCATATAGGCACATATTGAATAAATTTCAACATTGGCTTCATTCACTAGTGCTCACTCTGCGGGGTCGGTGCATGACAATTGTGGTGGTTGAATTGGAATTTCCATGACATTTTAAGAGAGTTCCAACAAATATTCTACCGATGGAAACAATGGCATTTGAAAAATGTGATACGCCCCATTATGAACGTTGTTTCAAACATGGACAATCTCAAAAATTATGTGGACGGGACATCATACATATTCCTTGAGTCTTGAAACCCTAGTGCCCCATTATTCACTAGTCCTCACATGGACGATCATGTAATAAATATGACATATATAACTAAGTATGGGGAAGGTTGACTTCTATATAACTATAATCTAGGGAGGGTTTCTTGACTTCTATACTTGATTGTTTGGGGAAGGTTGTGTTTCTCTTTATGTTCATATATTTGAAGAGAGGATTATAGCATTTAGAGTATTCATGACACTCTAGGGATTACTTTTGAAATACAAATAAAGGGGAATAGATGTCTAGCCACATGTATTCTTCTTCATATATTCATGTTGCATTGACATACACAACTAATCTAGAAATATAGCGATAGTATATTTTGTTTTCTTTTCCATTGATTTGACCCTAGTAAGTGGGGAACTATCCCCTATCACAACTACCATTTCAATAATTTGATATCTTCATAAAAAAACCATGTAGAGATTTTACATCTATGTATGTGAAAACTGAGGAAAACTGAATTGAAACCAACCAACCATCCATCACCATTCTAACCATAAACACCATTTAAGTCAAAAGGATGTTTCTTGATATAGAAACCCAACAAAAATCATAGAGAAAATTCACTAATCTAGGTTGTATCTTGCATAATCAATTTTGGGATAGAAGTAGTAATAGTGAAATAGTAGAAAACTATGTGAATGTTAATTGGTGCAGTTAATTAACAAAACCAACAAATTTATAGTATGGTAATAAGACACTATTCACCCTATTCAATCTCTCACATCCTTAAAAAAAGGATCTCATCATTTTTTAAGAAGATTCAAGGTAAAAAATTGAGGGCTAAGACAAAATATCAGGTGGCACAAGATCTAACAACTCCTCCACATATCCCTACCACATATAGCATAAAATAAATCTCTCCTTCCAGTATTGCAATGGGCATGGAAGAAACCCAAAAATCAACTAATATAGGAAGTGATGATACTAATGTACACGACCTCCTATACTGGTTGGAGGAAGAAAGGGAAGAGGTCCTTGGATGGATAACCAGTGCAAAGTCAAGGAGGGAAGTAGAAAGTAGAGGTCGACAAATTTCTTTAATGTGGCATGAAAAAATTATATAGGGGGTACTCAAGAATTATGTACTGCTCCGTTGTAGGGTCCTCTAAAGATACCAACTTCTTCTTAATGAATTCCACTTTTGAAGAAAATAAGTTTAAGAGGGTAGAAGATCCTTTTGCAAGAGCTCAATGCTCTTTTTTGACCACCAATCATGCCCATAGAGACATATTTTACCATCCATTATGAATTGATGTATTCCTTAAAATCATTTTTGCGACCTCTTTTGACTTGGAGGTTCCTTGGGGAGACATTTTATGATCCATTACAAATTGATAGGTCCTTTAAAAAAATTAATGTGACCTCTTATCTCTTGGCACCCCTCCTCTTTGACTGACGCATCTATTTCCATCATAGCTTTCCTTTCCTTTTTGTGAGTGGTTTAGCTTCTCTCTTATTAACAAATAATGGCAATGCTTGAAAGAAAGTTCATGACTATTCTCTATATCCTATTTCCTTCTAATGACTACCCTAAATGATTCACAATCTTGATTATGTCATGATAGATTTTTTGAGGGGTAGTTTTTTTACAATTATTTTATCAAAGAGTCATATAATTTGAAGTGTTGTTATTCTTTTCTTATTTCTTATTTATTTCAATCTATCTTTTATTTATGAGTTTCAAAGTTGAGTTCTTTAAAACTGATGGGTCATCAAGGATCTTGGTTGTGATTCACCATTAATTTTATTATACGCTGATACTAATTTCCTTCCCTTTTTCATATGATCCAACATCTCCTTTCATTAGTACCTAGACAAGGAGACTCGCGCCCATTCAAAGAAACTAATTTTATGCTCACACCCATTCATGAACTTGCGCCCATTCAAAAGTATAGATAGAGAGCTCAAGCTCGCATTTAGAGAGATCTCGCGGGGGGCATGGGGAGAGAGATCACAACCTGTAAGGTTAGAGAGAGCTCACGGTTAGAGAGATCTCGCGGAGGGCACCAGGAGAGAGCTCACAAGCTGTAGGGTTAGAGAGATCTCGAGGAGGGCACCGAGAGAGATCTCACAAGTTGTAGGGTTAGAGAGATCTCGCGGAGGGCACCGAGAGAGAGCTCACAAGCTATAGGGTTAGAGAGAGCTTACGGAGGGAATTGGGAGAGAGAGCTCGCGGAGGGCACCAGACAGAAGAGAGAGCTCGCGAAGAGGATGGTTTGTAGCGCTATGAGTGAAAAATAGTCGACAAATGGTACAAACACCTATAGAAGACAATTTGGATTGAAATACTTGAATATTTGATTGGATTTTGACCTGGAGGCTCCCATCTTTGTTGCTTCTGAACCAAAAGTGTTACTTCCAACTATTTGCAATGATACTAATCAAGATTCATATCATTGCCTTCTTACTTAGCCTTCTATGTCACTATGTTCACATGGTTCAAAGATCTTTGAGGCATAAGTATAGACATCTATGCTAGTGATATATACAAGACTTTGGTATCATCTTACTACTGGAGAGGGTTTGAAACCCGAATCTTCTGCAAGATACCAGATATATAAAATATGCAGAACAAAAATAAAATGCTAGAAATGGCAGAATAACAGTAAAATATCCAGCATAATCTTCACAATAACACAGAAATGATATAAGAATAGCAATAGAAATA
>SNQJ01S0059796.1:29403-42364 GCA_010110895.2 Picea sitchensis | reverse complement strand
AATCATAAGTATATATAAGTCTTTCCAGAGGGTAAAACATCCATGTGGATAATATCAAACAGTTTTACATAATCAGGGAAATATCCCAAAATCGACTAAACTAGGAAAATAAAATGCAAGTGAAATCTTTGAAATATCCCCTAACTGCTCATCATATCCACTGCAATTTCGAATTTACTTGCAATAGACCAAACATATCAAATTAGAAAGATATTTCATCAACAAAACAATAAAAATTTGACTCTACAGACTTAGCTACAGAATCATCTGATTCTGTAGCTAGTCTAAAATAGCATACAGGATCAGATAGAGATCAAATGAAATCTTTTTTAAAATAATCCAATTTAATTTTCTTTCAATAAACATTGAAAAAGGATCCACTAATGGTTCAAGTAAATTTATCATTCAAATTAAACAAAATCGAAAGAGATGCAATCGAAACAGGATAAGAATGCTCTGTTTTTTTTTAGTTGCCATAAAATCGGGTCAAATAGTAACCAAAATGCTTCATATCCAAATGAAATTAATAGTGAATCATATTGTATAAGATACGATGTAATCCAATACAATCATAATCGATTTGTTATGACTGTAACAATGTGCATAAGATTTATATTGTTTTAATCAAATGCCAATATGGAAAGGCTGTTACGATTATAGTTAAAATGAAACATGCATAACAGCATCAACCAAACTTTGTCATAGACTCCGATAGTTGAGCGTTACACAGTCAACAGACAGAGTCAAACTAATGATCACAACCATCGAAACAAATCGTGACTGAGTCAAATATAGAAACAAATCGCAATCCTGGGCGTAATCACTTTCGTTCCCCAAATCAAATTTAAACAATATATTTGTTGCAATATGAATTGAACTGATAACATGGTCAAACAATGCGAATCGATTGGTTGGATATAATAGTTATGATTCCCATCTATTCACAATTTGGTTATGCATTAACAGAATGGTATTCGAATTAGTCGAAAAAGACATGGAATATAACATCATAATAGTTAACCATTATTGCCAACCATATCGTATAGAATATAACCAATTCGAATCGAAACATTGACTGTGTTCGAAATTGAAATACCAGAAACAACCTGTGTTTAGAAAAGATATTAACAACTTCAATAAGCAATAGAGTATTCAGTTCAAGCCAAATTAAAACAATCAAATCCATACCACGATCAATCGAATCAAAGGTAAATCCAATCAAAACTAATCTGGGAAATGAAATTGGATTAATCAAAACAAAAATATGCATATAGTGCATGCTTATGTGTCAAAGAAAATCCACGCTGTAAACAGAGCTAAGAGTTTTTCATATAAACAGGTGATAGTCATACCAGTGAGGCAGCTCCAGCTATGCCAATTTTGAATTAAAAACCGATGTAGCCGACTCCACGTTCTTAAACAAAATCGAACCTGTTGTTCGCTGTTTCTTATCAGTGGCTGTCGATTTAGCCTTTTGACTGGTGAGCGTTGCAACTTGATCCTCCAGAGCATGAATTCTGGACTGTAGCATTGGCACATCAAGGTAATACCTTTCTAACCACGAGCCACACTGATCACATGGTGGAGCAGCTGGTTGAGATAGAGCAGGAGGGGGTTTTGATGAGTCACCGGGGGTTTCACGAGGCATTTTAATGCCTGGGTAATTAGGATCATTTTGCAAGAAAGGTGGTAGGTTTTTCACAAAGTCGTATGAGGGTTTGTCACACAGACCTTCAGAATAGGGATACTCACTTGCTAGGTAACGTTCCACCTCCAAGTCAGAATCTTCACTCACCATGATAGGGTCAGGGTTGACAGGAGGTCTCGGTTTGTTTCTTTCCATGCGTGAGATTAATTGGGCATTCTTTTTGCCTTTGGAATTCGCAGTAGGTTTGGCTTTAGGCCTTTTAGCCATGGGTTTAACATTTTCCACATCCTTGGTGACAGAGTTGGGTAGGTCGATAGGTGAGTCGGGTAGGGGTTTAGGTAACAGAGCACTGTAAGGCACAGGGGGTACAGACTTGCTCTCGCTCACCATAGGTTTTTCAACCTGTGGTGGATTTGAATATTCAAAATTATTGCGAATAAGAAAATCATTCCAACAGTCTCGGCGTAACCCCAAATGACAAACCACAAGCATTTTAATTAACCCAAAGTGAAAAAGGTTGTTATCGGCCTGGTTCCATTTGTATCTTTTAGACATTTTGAACAGACTCCTATGCATGTAATAAGGCATATTAAGCTCATAGCCCATGAAAACCATAAGTAGCCGAAGGCGGTACAAGAAAATGAAACCATACCGGCCCTCGCAGGTGATAAACTGCTTGGTTTTCATCAGCAAGTCGTGTCATCGTTGCTTGAGCATATTTGTAGGCAAACCTTTGTCACAGGAGCTCACCCTTTGCGACTGGAAGAGCAATGTCCACGGGAGATCTTCCACTTTGCAATTTTTTGACCATCTCTGTCCAGTGGTAGGCAGACCGGTAGCTAAGCTGAGAAATTGCTCGTCAATTTCGAATTGCACATCCCCAACCTTGGCTCGGCAGCCATCAAAGGTTAATGCAAATTTCCGAGCCACGCAAGGGTTAAATCCATCAAACTTTTGTATGAACTGGAGCCATCCAAATTCCTCAAGGTCTTTGTAAGCACTGTCGAATATCAACAACGCCTAGCTACCATTGGGTTCAGCCCTTACGACCGGAGCCATGGTGCGGACGCATGGTAGGGTTCAGATTAAACACAACAACACACAGGAGCAAAATCGTTTGGGCTAACAGCTACGAATGATGAAAGGGGAAGCAAGTTAATGTGCGCGTGCGAGGGTGGTGGGATTATCCACCGCCATGCATAACAGTAATGACAAAGTACAATGCTATTCAATCAATCATGACATCGTTCAAACCATATTAATCGTCCAACCCAAGGATTAAATGGTGGATGATATGTCAATGCGCCAATGTATTGTATGAATGTTCAACATTAAATCAAAAACCCAAATTTTTAACTAACGTGCCATTGCATAATGTGTAATCAAACATTTATAAACATTGTGACCAATGATTTCATAAAATCGATAAGCCAAGATCTTATAATAACAAGGATCACATTATATAAAAACCAAAATCAACCATGACCCCTATAGAATCAAATATAACCCATAAATTTACATGCTCAGTGCCTTATCAATCAAGTTGCACAATCAAAGTAAGAATAGGCAAAGGGACATAGTTCAAAAAATCATTCCAGCCACTTAATAACAAACCAAAGGTAAATGCCTTTCAGAAAATTAATGAGAAGATCATGACAATTCAAATATAGAAATGGAGGAGTTTTCACGCTTACAGTCGTGAAAACTAAATGGATACGAATTTGTAAGTGTCGCATGAAATGAAAATATCGTCTATTTGCAAAATGCGATGGAAATTTGAAGTTCAGGAGACATGGGTGTAGGCATCTTATAGGGCAATAGAAAAAATTGTATTGGCTGCCAACAGGTATGTGGAAGACCTTAGGGTTGAAGAAGAAGTGGTTCATGTGTGTGAACTAGAAGCTGGGAGAAATCTTAGTGATGATGAGGAGAAGAGGTCACAAGATGATCTCAAAGACTGCCAGGAGGGCAGAAAGGAAATCCCATGTTGCTAGGTGGGGAAGGCAGAGCAGATGAGACTGATTGAAAGTCTCATGAACTCGGAGGTGAGTTCAGATCAGTGAGAGGAGCTGATAGAGGAATATTAGAAGAGAATTTTGATGATTGGAGGGATAAATGTATTCTTGCCATATAGCCCAGTTGAGGCCAGCGTGTGTCTTGCCGAGGAAACAATAGAAGATAGACAACCAACAAAGACTATCATGGAGAAAGAGATGGAGTAGATATCAGAGGCTACCCAAGCAGAGGAAAAGGAGCATTCAGTAGAATGGCTTGAAATTTTCAGGCAGGAAGCTGAAGGGGAGATAACTGCAGCACTGAAGCTGACGGCAAGGGAAGAAGAAGAGCATGCAGATAAGATGCTCACTCCATGGGAGAAGGAATTGGAGATGCTAGAGGATTGGTTGAACCATTCAGAGCCAATAGATGACTGCCATGAGCAGACAATCATGGAGATGTTGGCAGAGGAGCATTCTGAGGAATCGCTCAGAGATTTCAGCCAGGGAGCTGAACAGATGATGACTGTGGTGTAGAGGCATGTAGCGACAGATGAAAGCGAATTCCAGTCTAAGGAGTAGCTATAGGAAGTTGGAGATATGCTAGTAGGAGAGTTGACAGTCAAGCTGTCAGAAGAGGAAGCTGAGAAGAGACTCAATGATGAAACTGCAGAAGAAGAGTCTGCAGCAGAGTGGCCAGCTAGTGCCATAGAGGAATAAAATAACATGGGAGATCATGATGATCTACCCACCGATAAGGAGGAAGTGCAACCGGGAATACTGCATAAGGAGAGCCAGCCACTGGAGCAGATGGACATGATAATTGAGGAGATCAGAAGGCTGATGATCTGATCAGCAGAAGAAGTCAGCAAAGGGAAGCTGAGCAGAGGAGAACCTACCATAGCAGCAGGGCAGTAGCAGCAGCAAAGCAGTGGAGCGGTTGGACAACTCCAAAGAACTATTTTGGATCCAGGTGGATTTCAACAACGATGCTGGGAAGCTCATGAGAAGGAGCTCATGAATTTTTCACAGCAGAGGAGTATGATGCAGGAGCATCGCTCCAAGCCAGCTACGCACCAACTACCCAACACATCAAAATGTGCATTTAATCGGAGAGGGAAGCACAACCTTCTCGATTTTCAAATTTTGAAAATGTAATTAAATGTTGTAAGGCTGGTAGAGACAAAAAGACATGCATATGCACAGGCTTTAGTAAAGGTTGCCTTAAATAGGCTGTAAGGCTGAGATCTAGATCTGATTGGGACTAGACAGCCATTCAATATAATTGAATGTAAATTAATGAGAGTAGGTAGCTTGGAGGGAAGAGCTCGAGGAGCCCCCTCATGTAAAAAGATCTTAGATCTCATTTTAGAGGACATAAAAGAATAGATTTTTTAGAAGAGGAGAAGAGATCCGAGACTCTGTTGTAGTCTGAGCTCAAACACATTGTAAAGAGGCATTCTTGATTAATACAAACAGAGCAGTTTTTCCTGCATGTTGTTGTCCACATGTTTATGAGTTCATGAATGAATGTCTTTATGCATTGATAATATGTTGTAGATGTATGTTAGGTATGCATTTGTAGGGATAGACAAAATATGTTGTCTATGAGTTCTTTGATTCTAGGTTTGGGTTCTTTGAGGCTTCAGGCAAGAGGTTGCATGACAGAATACTACGGGTTCTGTAAGCCATTGCAAGGAGTGCACTTCTGAATTCTGTGGATACAGACAAAGACGTGCCAAGAGGGCGCACCAGCTGAGTCACTGACTCAAGGGTAATTATCAAGGTTGCTAAATACCTCAGAGGTAAGACTGTGCAGAAGAGAGCACATGACACAATAGAATCATTGAGGGATTTTGTAGAAGCTCTGCTAGGAGGGCATTGATCAGGTGCATAGAAGGCACAGAGAGGACATAATTTCTGAGAATTCTGTAAGGCTCTGCCAAGAGGGCATTGAGTGAATTCATAGGATGCATTAGGATAACAATTCTATTTCGAGTTCGACAAGAAGACATAATCACCAAGGATTCTGGAAAACTCTGCCAGGAGGGAATTTAGTTGGTGTAAGTGCACACAGAAAGAAATATTGTTTGAGTTCAGAAAGGAGAAGAAGTGTCAGGAGGAAGACCTTCACAAGGTTACTGAACATCTTGTAGGCTCAGGAAGGAGTGCTTGAGTAGGAAGTTTCCAGAGGGCATTTCCATCCTTTCAAGGACAGAAAGGGGCAGAGACCTTAGAGGTCCGAGCAATTGAAGCTCAAAGAGGATAAAGACCTGTGCAAGGAGTGCACCAGGCCAACACCTGAGTAAGGTGTTGATAGATAGACAACTGTCTGAAGGCTCATCAGGCAGTAGGAGTGGGAGTGAGAGAAGACTTATTCTAAAGTCCCGAAGCTCAGGACAGATAGCACCTTTGTATGCAGAGACTCTGCAAAGAGTGTAGAAGTCGAGAAACCTTTCAAGGTTTCAGAGAGGAAACACCCTTTGGTGGGTAAGAGTTTGAAAATCTCAGGAGGGACGGTGTCTTTAGAACATAGGCAGGAGCCAAGGATACAAGCTTCATATCAGGAGCAAAGGCTAAGACTTTTGAAGCGTTTGAAGTCTTCCAAGTTCAGGAAGAAGCACAACGTCAGGAGTGAGCACATCTTCCATAAGATCAGATGGAGAGGATGAGATCTGGATCGTTGAGTCTACGTCTAGGCAAGTAGGAGGAGAGTGCACAGGAGAAAGAGATATGGGTCGTCAGATCCGGGCGCATGGACCAATAGCCATCGGATCCAGGAGAAGCTGCACGAGGTTTAACCCTCGTATGTGAAGAGGGGAATGAAAGGCCTATTCCAACATTTAGGCTACCGAGAGATATAAAGGGAAAGAGTCGGGACTCTTGACCCACAAAATCCTGAAAGGATCGAGACCTTCCAACAGTAGGACACATGGCGAGAGGTCGAGGTTTCGGGGAAATTCTCGAAAGGAGGATTTCGACATTTCGGCTACTGGGAATGCAAAGGGTAAGAGTTTGGAACTCTTGACCTGTGAAATCCCGAAAATACACAAGCCGTCGGATCAGGAGAGGCTATGAGTTGTTGATCCTAGTTTGGAGTGGAAGACCGACGTTTAGGGGTTTGGTACCTCGGTATTTCGGATACCGAGAGCTCGAAAGGGCAGGGAGTTGTTGCAGCCAGAATGGAGTTGTTGCAGCCAGAATCACGAAGTCCCAAAATGCAAAAACCTGAAAGCAAATGGAGGAGTAGTGTGGTCACGAAACAAGGTCACACATTTCGACATTTTGTGATTCGGCTTTTCGGCCATCCCAAGGACAAGAAGCCAGGCACTTCGACGTTGGAAACCCCAAAGTCTCGAAAGTGACATATTGTTGGAGTGGGACTACGGTCATACATTTTGGCAGTTCGGGGTTCGACTTTTCGGATGTTCCAAGGACAAGGAGCCGGGGCGCTTGGTGTTAGAAATCCCGAAGTTGAGAAACGCGACGTGGATGTGGATAAGGGCTATGGTCATAGAGGACGCAATCGAATAGACCATAATTTCGGCATTTTACCATTTTGGAGTTCGGGGAATCGAAGGGTCAAGAAACTCGAAATCAGAACTCCTAAAATCGTGAAACCCGAAATCCCTTTTCGGAAAATGTTGCGGTCATGTCTGGTGGCCATGTGGAGGTTTGGACTCACACTTGGTGCATTTCTTGTGCCGATGGAGTTTTCGTGAAGGACCTATGGATCAAATTCGTGGGGTTCCAGTGAGGGCCCAAAAGAACAAATTTGGGTCTACGGATTCGAAGGAGATCGATCCTACATGGATCTTGGCCCGAGGGTCGGGGGTATTCATAACAAATCACATGTGCATCTTATACAATCATGTTCCATGTCATCTATATGGTTATGTGCCACGTGTCACCCCTGCAGTGGTGACATGTGTCACCTTAAAATTTTTCTCTTTGAGTTTTTCCATTTGACTTGAACTTTGACCACTCACAACTTTTTCATATGAACTATGTTTAACTTGTCATTTGCACCATTAGAAAGATGACAACGATCCCTATGCAATGATGTCCTTTTTCTCAATCATTTGAGATGATCGAATTTTGAGATTTTATGGACCCATGTGACCTCTGTGAGCATTCCAGATCCTACTAGACCTCTGTGAGAATTCCTTAGATCCTCCTAAATCACTTTATAAAAGGAATAACCTTCTAGTAATCCTTCTTAACATTATTGATTTCACACTATATCTACTGCATGAGCCTTATTTAATAGAGATGACATCAATACATTGCAAACTATCCACTTAAGGAGGTTATGGTAGGATGCTAACATACCATTCCTCTTATAAAGTAGAATTATCCTCAAGGCTAGATATGAGGAAATTGTTGAAGAATATTTGTTGGTTCCCATGTGGTATCCTCGGGCTACATATCCTTCCACTATGTCATAACCTCTTGGATAAAAAAAATGCTAGATATGATGCTCTCCTTTGTTGAGGATGGCCTTGGGTTGCAACCAAATGGAACCTTCATCATCTAGTTTGAGTATGGAAATTAGATCTGACTACTTTCTTTAATTAGGAGACATGAAACATTGGATGAATTTTAGAGTGGCTAAGAATATCCAATTTGTAATCGAAAGGCCCAATAAATTTGAGGATCTTATAGGGGCCATAAAACTTGGGAGAAATATTTTGGTGATGGTTGTATTTGAGTGAGATCTTGTTATAAGGCTATATATAAAGGAACACATGATCCCCTTCTTCAAAACGGAATTCAGAACAATGTTTGCCAACCTGTTGCTTCATATTGTTCTAAGCCATTACCAAATTATTCTTGATTGTGCAGAGAATGTTAGCTCAATCCATGAGGGTTTTGTATAACTCCTATACCTTAGATACTCCTAGTAAGTAGGATAGTATTGATGGGGGATTTTGGCTATAGACAACATTGAAGGAATTCATGTGAGTGGCACCATGATAAGTTGTATTATAGCATTATTATACTATAGCGTTGGCACGAGAAAAATAGCCCTTTGTCAATAGTAAGGGGTTACCCCTAATAATAAGTCCCAATCAAACCTCTCACCATTTGGAGTGGGAAACCCATCCATATTATGGCTCGACAACCATTCATGGTTTTGGTTTTACTGGTTGTGGCCTAGTTCACTGATTAAGATGAGTGATGGATAGTTATGCAAATGAAAGATGCAAATGAAGACTATGTAAATGTATGGAATAAATATAATATACTTCTAATCTATCTTATCCTAGCTAGGAGTGGATTATCTGATATTGGTGACCACCCACCTATTCCAAATTCCAACTGGTTCATCTTCACAGTTTTCAGTTCAACACGTTTCTCTACAATGGGGACATTTCTTTGTAATTGTGGGTTCTTCTCTTCTGGGGATGTTCTAAATCCCTACAAAACATCTAGGTGGATAATGGTGGTCGTCCACTTATTCCAACTGGCTTATTTTGGAATTTTTCATGTCAGTACATATTTCTGTACTTCCAAGGCCGTTTTGGGGCCCTAAATAGTGTTTTCTTGGCTTTTCACGGTTAAACTATAAACACAATTAGAATTTGACAACATAATGCATAGTTATCAAAAATACATTTCCAATGGGTTATCACACGCCTAAAATAGGGATCGTATGAAAAATTTACAACCCCAGGAAGTTGATGTACTAACTTACCCCAAAGAGGTCCACATGCATTTTGGTGCTTCATCTCCTAGGGTTATGGTTTTGGATTTCTAGGGTTTTGGAATTCATGTTTATTATAAAAAGGCCTTTAGAGCTTCATTGTACTCATCTTCTGGCGAATGAGCATATCCGTCACATCTCTTCTGAGAGATAAGATGCCACCATTATAGTGAGTCTTTCACTCTATATTTTTATAGTCTTTGTACAATTATTTCATTAATAGAAATCATGTATTACTGTATTTCTCTGTTTCTGGCAATATTTATGCGCATTTCATTGTAATATATCTTCTTTCATTTCGTTCCGAAAATAATCCAGATCATTATCATAAGTGAATGAGATGTAATGAAACCAAACTCTACTTAAGACCCCACTCAAATAGTTGTCATGAAGGTGCAAATTTAGAAACACATGTATACACATACATAAGAAGAAAACTCTAAATCATATCTATGCATACATCAACAAATCATATTCTCAGGATGTATAATATAATAAATAATAATAGTACTATGAGAGGAACATAGATTGCATCAGAAAATTCTATAAGAAAATGTGTCCTTATAGCCCATGCGAACACCATACATTCAGCTTGAAATAGTTTGTAGAAAAATAGCAAAACATGCAAGTTTGTTCTCTCTATCAAAAAATGTCCCTGATGGCTTCTCGATATTAACATTTTCAGCAATAGTATATCAAACATCCAAGGAATGACTTCTCAATTTTAGTTAACAATGTATTCACAAAATAGTTCAGAAATGTACAATGCTTGAAGAGCCAAAAATCCCTCTTTTTGGACACAATTCTAGTATTTATTGGAGTTCAATATGACCCTTGGCCTTCTTCCTTCTTTCATGACCTTTAATTTACCAATGTTTCATTAGAAAATTTGGGTGATTTTTTGACGACTATTTCGACGCTCTTGCGACGTTATGTCGTGGATATTGCGACGAATATTGAGTCTCCCAAACTTCATTTCATGTGACGTGGCACGTGCGACGAACCTTGATTAATGTCGCAAGAGCGACGAGAGTAAGGACGTTGTCACAATTGTGACAAAAAAATAAATACCATCGCTAATACGGCTAAGTAAAGAAATCGTCGAAAGAGCGACACAGTAAGGAAATTGTCGCACACTCAACAATATAGGAAAAGTAAGCCAAAAAATTGAAACAAAACAAATTTCGAAGCATTCGTCGAACGTACGACGAACACAATATATATAGCGACGAAATCGCTACACAATTTTTGTGGTTTGTACAACAAGTTCGTCGCAAAAATTATACTGGTCGTCACAGTTGAGATGAAAAAAGTCGTGATTTGTATAGAAAATTCGTCACAGGATTTGTTTCGTTCATCACAAGTGAGACAAAAATTGTTGTTATTTGTATAGAAAATTCGTCGTAGGATTTCTATGGTTCGTCAAAATTGCGACGAACACTTTCATGGTTTGTATGGAAAATTTGTTTCAGGATTTGTTTCAGTCGTCGCAAGTGAGACGAAACATGTCGTTCTTTGTATAATGAATTCGTCGCAGGATTTCTATGGTTCGTCGAAATTTCGACGAACAATTTCGTGGTTTTTATGGAAAATTTGTCGCAAGATTTCTATGGTTAGTCGAAATTGCGAATGAAAACTATTTATTTGAAAAAAAATTAAAATTTTATTTTTGAGCAAAAAAAATAATATTTTATTTTTGAAGAAAGGGGGCATGTATTGGAAGAATATTATGGGCTATGAAGTTCATTATATTCTTGAAAACATTTCACAAATGGAAATTCTTTGAAGTAAATAAGGTATGGGTAGATCGCTTTGCATGAGATCAAGCACCATCTAGTTTTGATTTCAGGAGTACAAATATGGAGTGTCACATCCAATCAAGAGTTACACTCAGATATTTATAGTTAGTCTATCAATTCATCTCAATAGTCCCTCATCTATATTAAAAAATTCAAGTATGCTAGAATAGAGAATGACTTTTGTTGAAAGAATTATCTGAAGGTCTTATTTTCACATTCAAGGGGGCATTAACCTAGGAGGAAGAATGCTCCATTAAATTGGGTTTTTTATGGTTATAATAAGACATCTAAATAAGATGTCTTATCCAATAAAGAAAATTTCTAGTTGTAGAATCCCTTAACATAGTGAAAAGAACATATTTTGATGAATGTTTGGCATAGGAGAAATTCAATGAGTCAACCAAAAGATATATATGTAACAATATATATTTGATATGGATATGTTATTAAAATATATAACATATACATATCAAATATATTTATATGTGTGATCTTTACTAAACATATAAGTTKTAAGGTTGGCTAAGCTCATCACRAGAGGCATTGAAAAACAAAGGCTTCTCTATTSTACTCRDARTTTTTARGATTTTTATGGCTCCCTAAGAAGGTTTGTCTCTAGATGCATTCATGGATTTTCATCACAGTTGGTTTTATTAATCTTTAAATATTATCCACATTCCAAATCTTGAGGGAATCTTTAAAATGAAGGGCCATTCCATTTATTGGGAATATTTAGAAATATCATTCTAAGTCCAAAGCTTGTGGGAATCGAGTTGGGCAAGGCCATGGTTTATAACATAAGGAGGGTTTTCCTAGGGAGCTAATACTAAGTCCTATCATTTCATTTCTATATAGGTGAGGACAAGGACTTTGTTTGACTTAGGTTGACTTCTCTAAACTGATTCTTCAAGAAAAGTAAGAGAATAAAATGCTCAATGAATGCTTGGAAGGAAAACACTTACTTTATTAAACACAACACACCAATGCACCATTACTAATAATTAGTGATGAAGCAATATACATTGTTCAAGGTGAAAGTTTCTAAGTAAAAAGTACATATTCATTCACAAGATAGTCATCATTTAGAAAATTTCATATGTGCAAGAACTGAAGCATGAACAAGTACTTCTGAAACATTTAAGCATGAAATTGGGTCTTTATGATAGCAATGAAATAGAGCATCATTGTAACAAGTTCGTAAACAATATAAGTTTGCATCCATTCAATAAGTATATGCCATGACACACATGAAGTGCCACTATTGTAAAGAGAGAATAAGGCAACGAGCTCAATGTAATAACTTTAGAAGAAATACAATGCTACCGTATTAGCAAATTTCATTATTATATGTCAAGGCACAAAAATTATATCATTAGACAAACTTATCATTCATTCATCAACACTCTGAAATTAATCTGTTTATCATCATACAATATAGATCAATTCTTTGGAACCATGATTGTAGCATGAATCGACCCTCTCAACTAGTAAACAATATAAATGTTGCACTGTTTGGGTAGATTGTTTGGGGTGGTTAGGGTAGGAATGTATCATGGTCAACCAACCAAGACAAAAGACATGCAAACACCACGAAAAAATATGGTTAACAAACCTTCATTCAATAGTGAAAGGAGGCAACGATTGGACTAATTACAAGGTCCTTTGGAATTCCTTAACATATTTTGGCTTCTTTGGGATGTGGAAAACAAGGTGTCATAAAAACATTGCAAGAAATAAAAAATTTAATAACCATTGAATGTGGAATACTTTTGCAGTTTTATGACAATCCTGAATAGATTTTTGGATAACACAT
>SNQJ01S0059795.1:0-42507 GCA_010110895.2 Picea sitchensis | reverse complement strand
AATCACTAACCATTAATTTAATACTTAATCAATTAATGACTCACTTAATAATTAATCATTCATTAACCCTTAATTAAAGAGTTAATCATACTTCAGCTAATCATAATCAAAATAATTAATTAATAACATATAATTAATTATGGGTATATAATAATTAATTATAATTTAGCTAATTTTTAGGGTTATTTATGAAATTATTCATATTAATAAGTAAAGGGTCATTACATAGAAGTATTCAAACATCCCAAATAGGGAGGAAAATGATACATTTTCCCTAGTATGGTCGCAAATCTGTTGTGTCCTTTTCGTCACTTGAGTGAGAAAAATAAGGGCACTTGCAAGTCTAGTTGGGCCTCCTAGACAAGACAGAGGTTAGTGCATGAGTTAGATAATCCAAGCACATGAAAGAAACAAACAACTAAACTAAATAAAACTAAGGAAATAACTAAAGAAATAAAACTAAAATGCATAAGAAACTTTGAACCAAAATCAATCAACCAAATGACCGAGATTATGCCACCAATGGATAACTATATTAGTTGGCAAACACCGTAGAGAAAGGAGGACTTATGGATCCCCTCTTCCTCCTTGGGAGGGCTCTTGAGTCCCCTATTTCAGATCTCTTATTACAATGATAAACAAGAAAGAAAATGGTGAATAAATCCAAGCCTATTCCCTCAAGAGGTGAGTGGAATAGCTCATTGAGATGTTGCTAAAATGCTCCAAGAAGAAAAGAGGTTTCTTGATGGAGGATAGAGGCAGCATAACAATACTTTGAGATTCTTAAATTCTTAGTGCACCCATGGCCTCCATTTATAGCATGTATTTGAGGAAATATCCAACTGTTTCTTAGTGTGGACAAGGGGCTCTTTAGGGCACCCTTAGTTCTTTGACCAGCCCCCCATTCAGATTCAACTTGGATTTGAGGGTCAAATCAAGTTGGGAGTTGGTCCAGAAGTGGGTGAGGGACCGACAAGAACCATAAATGAGCTATTCACAGGAGTGTGTGGCTTTTATCATACACAGTCACACATATGGAACATTGTGCACTCTACAGACTTCTCTGGCCCGTGCATTGTGCATGCTCTTCATTTAGTGTTTTAGCGCATGTCAATTTTTTGACCAATTGTGTAGTTTTTGCCTCTTGGAAATGCAGTTTTGGTGCTGCAGGTGAACTAATAGGTGTTTGGAGATGTTGTATTCCTGTAACCATTTTCATGCAATTTTGTGGATGAAATTGCAGTGATAACACATCCCTCACTCCTGGGTCCAATGCCTCGGATGTTGTTTTTTTCATTGATTTTGAGAAATGGGGTTTTCCTCAATAAGAAGAAATGCAACATTTTGATTTAGTGGTCCAATTTATGAAACCATGCCTTGGTAGTGGATGGAAAATGTGGTCACCTAGTCCATGCCTAATCAAGCTTGCACCATCTCACAGAACTCAAAAATGTTGCTCTGCTAGGTTTTTATGACCTGAGGAGGAATTGGCCAAGAGTCCCTGAAATGGTTTCGGATGCAACATGCAACTGGGCATAAAAAAAATAAATTGAGAATCAGATTGAGGAACTGTTGACTCCGATGGATTACTAGGATATGATTTCAAATAGAGCACCCCTCACACCTGGGTGCCATGTATCATAATTTTCTTTACTCATTGATTTCGAGAACTAGCGTTTTGCTTAGTTTGAAGAAATGCAACATTTGGATTAAGAGGTCCAATTTATAAAACCATCCCTCAGGAGTGGATGGAAAATGTGGTCACCTAGTCTATTCTTAAAAAATCTTGCATCATCTAACGAAACTCAAAAAATTTGCTCAGTTAGGTTTTTATGCCCTAAGGAGGAATTGGCCAAGTGTCCCTGAAATGGTTTGGGATGTGACTTGCAACTGGGAATATAACAAAAACCAAGACTCAAATTCAGGAACCGTTGTCTCTGTTGGATTCCTGGCATAGGATTTCAGATAGATCACCCCTCACTCCCAGGTCCAATGGCTCGAAAGTTGTTTTTTTCATCAATTTTAAGAACTAGGAATTTGTTCAATAAGAAGCAATGCAACATTTGGATTTAGGGGTCCAATTTATGAAACCATGCCTCGAGACCGGATAGACAATGTGGTCACCTATTCCATGCCTAAAACATTTTGTAGAATCTCATGGAACTCAAAAAGGTTGCTACGTTAGGTGAAACAAATGTCTGAGTGGACCCGTTTTTTGCAGAAATTTGACCCCGTTTTTATGGAGGACAGTTCAAGATTTTTAGCGATTTTACTTCTATTTTTGGCCGAGGTGGTTGAATTAGACCTCTTGAGCCTGGGGAGAGTTCTTTTTAAATATTGTAATAAGTAAAATGTGGAGGGGTTGATCTTTGAGCTGTTGATTTCATGCCCCACAGGGGATACATTGTAATTTTCCAAATGACTTTCCAGAAATAAAAATTGTATCTGCAGGATTCTTGTGTTAGACTCCCTGGTGATGTTTTTCCTATATAGGTAACTATTTTCTTACTCCATAGATCCATTCATGTTTTTCCATGATCTAATCATTAAAAGAAAGATTCAGAACAAAATTTGTTTTTGCACTTTGTTTCTGGTCTTTTAATGATATGCATGTTTTCATTTGAAGTTGAGCATAGGAATTCTTTGTTGCTCCACTACTTGATGGATTTTCCCCTCTATTCCTCCCCTAGACTTTCATTTAATTCGATTTGATCTAGCAATATTTCTATCCTTCCCTGTGGAGACAATCTAATACGTCTGAGATAGATCCATTTTCGAAAAAAGGTAGACCCCATGGCCCAATGTAAATTCGAGTTTTCAATCTTCCAAACATACCAAATCCATAAACAAACCCATGTTCTGCATAAATAGCCTAATATCCATACTCGAACAATGTTGTATCAGACAGAGAGATCCCTCTTTGAGCCTTGGAGGGCTAGTTCCAAGACTCGAAGTGGTTTTGATGTTGCCTCTGTGACTGCCTCCACAGCCTTGGGAAAATTATGAAGTGCTAACAGAATGGTGACCATACTGGGGACCTTCTCCAGTAGTGCACTTCAAGTTCCAGATATGATCACTGATGGTGGACAGTGACCAGAGACAAGAAGGATGAAATCATTCACCTAGCGACTCCAACCAGCTCCAGATCGGTTCCAATTTGAATACTCCACTGGAGGAAGAACCTGAAACATGACAAAGCAATATGGAAAGATAGGCACTCAAGCTCAAATTTTATTCATGACATTATTGGCTTCATCTGTAATTACTTCCTCTCTTATCATGATCCGGGTCCAGAGTATATTGTTGAAACTCATAATGATTATTTTCAACCTGAAGAGCCTCAAAGGATTGAGCCCATTCCCATAGCTCTGGTACACACTTAAATACCTATAGGAAGCCTTGATAGACATAAGCCTTCTGCTTTATTTCCTACAAATGTAAAAATATCTGATACATATGTAAAAATTCTAGATTCACAGGTTAAAATTCAAGCTTGTTATAAGCCCCTTTCTTTACCTCCTATACCTATGAAATTCCCAGACAGATACAAACCTATGGTTTTGACTTCTGTTGTCCATGACTTCCCCGCCAATTATAACAATAATATGCCTAGGTTTGATGGAGAGAATGTCAATATCATAGCTGAAAAACACATCCAGAGGTTTGAAGATTTCCTTGACCTTTATGAGGTTGAAGATGACGATGTCTATATCAGGATGTTTGCCCTGTCTTTGCAAGGTGAAGTTAAAAATTGGTTCAAAATTCTTCCAGCTACGAGCATTAGAAATTTTCATCAGTTCATGCAAGTTTTCTTAGACAGGTGGGTGATCAGGGGAAATGTTTTGATCATCCTAGAAGAATATGACCACTTGAAAAGAAAGCCAGGGGAGACAGTGCAATAGTTCTCAACTAGGTTCAATAAGGTGTATCATTCAATACCTGTGGATGTAAGGCCACCTCCTGGTTCATCTCAATTGCATTACCCAGATGCCTTTGATCCAGAAATGACATTCCAGTTAAGGGAAAGAGACATTGAAACCCTTGAGGAATTTCAAAATGTTGCAATTAATGTAGAATCTAATCTGTTGAACAAAAGGTCCAAGCTAAGAGAAGAAGAAAAGGCTAGAACATAAAAGAAATAGATGACATCTTTAGAAATGAAACTAGATGTCCTGGTCAACACTGCGAAAGAGATGATGTAGGAAATTAGCAGGAAAAAGGAACTTGTTGTTCAAAGACCTCATATCCCACTAGTTCCAGAAACAACAAATGTCAATATTCCCAAAAAGTATGCAACTCAACCGTGGCATCAGGGACTGAATAATTATAGTTTCATGTATTCAATTCACAATACATTCGAAGATGAAGTTCAAAATCAGAAGATGGAGGAAGATTTTCCTGATATGATATGCATGTTCAATGGAATTTCATCCATGGATGATTCACCCAAGCTTGATTGGTACAATGATGATTATTCCACATTGGATTTTTCAAAGAAATCAGCCACATATGATTGGGAGGAAGAAGATCATTTGCAATCCCAGCAGGACAATCAATCTGTACATGGAAATTATGACAGCAATGATCAAAGTGCAAAAAATCCCAGAGTAAGTGGAAACACTCTACCCTTATGTTTCTCATCTTTTCAATTTCTGAAAAGACACTCTAGGCAAGCTGTAAATGGTGAAGACAAAAAAAATTCTGATGAGTCAATAAAGGATGTCATTGATGACATTGGACCTATTTTAGACCCAAAATCACAATCACTAATTTCCCTTGACTTTCAAACTCCATATGGAAGTTCAGAGATCGAAACAAGATTTGAATCAATGGAATGTAATTATTTACCATTAGATTATAGCTCATTTCAAATTTTGAATGAAACTCTTCAACAAATGTTGAAGGATAAACACATAGAAAGCCATAACTCGTCATGTGAATCAATGAAGCAACCTTGTAAATCCTTTCAGGATCCCATAGCAGCAATTTTATATGATTATGTGGTTGTGTTTGATGATGACTAATCAGAGAAAACATCACTATCTTCAGGGGAAGAAGAAATCCAATGACCACAATGCCAAGATGACAATCAAACTCTGCATACAAATCAAGATTGCAAAGAGGAATGTGCAGAAAATTTTCAAGAAAATGCAAATTGCTTTCCCTTGTGTTTTGCCTCACTCTTGAGGGAACATTTCAATCAGGTTGTAAATAGAAAGGATGAAGAATGCTTTGATTTACCAGGTGAGGAGAACATGGGTGATATAGAAGCTGTTGCAGATTCATAAGTGCATCCCTTGAATCTTTGTGTAGGCCAAAATTTAGATGAAAACACAAAGCCCGGGACAGGTAACGAGCTAATCCATTTTGATTCCCTTCCCTTATGTTTCAGTTCATTCAGACTTTGAAAGGGAATGTTGGTCATATTTTGGTTGAGGATCATAGTGTAAGCCATGAAATGCAAGCAAAACAAATCCCATAGTCATCTAAAATATTGTATGACCCTATAGCTAATATGATGGACAGATTGTGTTTTCAAAGTCAGTTTTCATTTACCCCCAATGATTTCAAAAATTGTTATGATATGGATATGATCAGATAGTCAACTATAGGGGTGTGTTCAGCAAAATCATTTTTTCAGAACCCAACAAAACATTTGCAGCCATATCAGGATTTTTTTGAGGATCTAGATAGCATAGATACAGTGCCAGATCATGTGGATGACTTGGTTGAATTTAAAAATCAAGGGATAGGTCAACTCTACCTTGATCCTATAGCTACCTATATGGAGAAATTTCACAGTGCAGAGCCCCAATCTATTTCTGGCATTACTTTTGGCCTTCAGGATTGTCGAGGTCTCTGTTGTAAAGATCCGGATGGAAAGAAATTCATGATGCTTATGCAATTTCTATTTCTGATATTGTTTGAAAACATTGAAAGAGAAGAGTTATTAGAGTGGTTGCTTGACTGGATGCACTGGAATTATTGTATCATTTAAAACAACAAAATTATCAGTAGTATAGGGTAGGTAGTAGTTTTGAATAATCTATGTCATTTGAGCATCTTTTTCAGTATTGTATGGTTTCCAGCAGAGTTTGCAATTGATGATATCTAGTTCAGTGTTCAGTCAAATCTGAGCCAGTTTGAAGATGGTAGCTGCAGTGACTCCATGGCCCAATGAATAAAAGCACAGGTTTGCATGTTCAAGAGGTCTGAGATTCTTGAAACCTCCTCAGGAGCTATCATCCCTAGGTGGAGCCTATGTTAGGGTCCTATAATTATAGGAGGTCTGATGATTCAGATATCATTGGTGGGTCTCATGATGAAGTTCCTGGCTTTTTGGTCTCTCGGTCGATTCCATTTTCCCCTCCATCCGTTTCGCCCAATCCTTCATCCACCTTTACACCCTCACTCCCTTGTCCATTTGTCCCATTGGCTACATCTATCCCGCCACTCATCCATGAACAAACAAGCTTAGGAAAAAAGAAACAATAGATTAATAATGTTAGTAATAAAATTTAGTGTAGTTAGATATAGTTAGAATATGTTAGACTAGTTAATAATTAATTAATTATTAATTAATTAATAATTAATTAGTAATTAATTAATTAATAATTAATTAATAATTAAGTAATTAAGTTAGTGATTTAAGTTAGCACTTAGGTTAGTATTATATTAATCAAAATATTAATTAAATATATAATAAAAAACAACATAAAAACATAAAACAAATATTAAAAAATAAAAACAAAATAAAACAAATTATAAAACATATAAATTAATTAACAAATTAAAAATAAAACAAAAATAAAAAAACCCATATAAAATAAAACATATAAACAATAATAAAAGACATTAGAAAAAAAATAAAAATTAATAAAAATTAAAACAATAAACAAAAACATGTTAACGTACCTCCCGACGTCCATTAATCAAATCAGACCCCCCCTTGCCATTTGAGCTTTAACGAGAGGGGGGGTATGATATCCAAAACCACCTAGGACACTTGTCACCCCTTGTGAAATCGGACCCCCCCCCCCCTCAAATTATAACTTACCACCTTAGGGGGGTCCGAAAACCACTTTCCTCCCTACAAACACGCTCACTCAAAAACTCAAAACCGTCATTTTTTCAGTTTTTACCAGTCTTCTTCCGAAGCAGATTCCGGGAAAACAAAAAACAATTTTGAAAAAACGAGAGAGGTTTTTCTCCATAATGTGATGAAGAACAAAAAAGTCTCTCATTTTTGGCACAGGTGCCACCATTTTGGATAATCGAAGCTATCGTTCCGCCTCATTTTTCATATTTCCGATTTTTCCTGTTTCAGTCCTGATTTTACAGGAGCTATTTCGGCGAGATGGAGACGAATTTGGAGAAACCAAAGGTTTTTTTTTTCCAGAACATTATCATATACAATAACCTCCTCCATATTGTGTACATGTTTCACCGTTGAGGAGAAACAAATGTTTGAGTGGACCCCTTTTTTGCAGAAATTTGGCCCGGTTTTTATGGAGGACAGTTTAGGATTTTTAGCGATTTTACTTCTATTTTTGGCCGAGGTGGTTGAATTCGACCTCTTGAGCCTGGAGAGAGTCCGTTTTATATATTTTAATAAGTAAAATGTGGAGGGGTTGATCGTTGAGATCTTGATTTCATGCCCCACAAGGGATACATTGTAATTTTCCAGATGACTTTCCAGAAATAAAAAGTGTATCTGCAGGATTCTTGTGTTAGACTCCCTGGTGATGTTTTTCCTCTCTAGGTAACTATTTTCTTACTTCATAGATCCATTCATGTTTTTCCCTGATCTAATCATTAAAATAAATATTAAGAACATAATTTGTTTTTGCACTATGTTTCTGGTCTTTTAATGATCTACATGTTTTCATCTGAAGTTTAGCACAAGAATTCTTAGCTGCTCCTCTACTTGATGGAATTTCCCCTCTATTCTTCCCCCGCACTTTCATTTGATTCAATTTGATCCAGCATTCTTTCTATCCTACCCTGTGGAGACAATATAATACATGTGAGATGGATCCATTTTCGGAAAAAGGTAGAGCCCATGGCCCAATGTAAATTCGAGTTTTCAATCTTCCAAACATACCAAATCCATAAACAAACCCATTGTTGGGACCACATATTGTACCTTTTTGCCCATACTTTTTGCCATTATTATACCCTTCATCACCTGTATTTAGACTCATATTATCACTTCATCTGATCACTCCAAGGTATACAACGTCCTTTCTCATCACTATATGTTTTCATCTGATCACTCCAAGGAATACAACGTCCTTTCTCATATATGTTTAACCTATTTTGCATAATACTTTACATTGATTTTTGACCTAACCATTGATTAGAAGCATAAGTCCATATTTATGCACAGTATTCAAGGGGTCGATTTAAACACGTAACTATCTAAAGTCATCACTAAACACTAAAAGTCGCCATTATCAGCCCAAGATGGTGATGTCGGAACATCTGAGTCGCTACACAATCCGAGGACGAGCAGATGAAAACACCTGAGAAATTACATATTGGGATGCAGATAACAACACGGAACTCCGCCCACTACTCGTATGCGTATGCTGCCGAGACACGAGGGAGGTCACACGATGCTGAAACACGAGTCCCGACAACTAGCAGTCAAACCGACATTAAAGAGACTGCTAATTCACGTATTTAACAGACGGAATTGCGACACCAAACAACATTACAGCCATGTGAAGAAGCCGCTACACCAGCTGTAACAACAATGTTTCGTCCAGCCCCTACATTAGCAATCAGTTACGTGAGAATAGGACACACTATGCTAATTTAGAAAGAAAATCCGGTTTAGTATGGGATTCGGGACCGCCTTTGTATCGATTAGGTCGGCTGGGATTTTAAATTCAAGGGAAATCACCCATTCGAGGATCCAACTTTTTTATGTACTAAAAACTTCAGAGAAGCAGGACGTGGTTCGAGTATTTCCAATTTGTAATGTATATTTCAACAGATGAATAGAAGACTCCGCTTGATAATTCTGCTCCTTAAGTCTTCTCCGCTCGTGGAATTTTGTGAGAAGGTAGGGCCCACCTCTTCACAAGATTCACCCCTTAGTTAGAAGTGTGATTGTTTAATTTCTGCTTATATTTTGTTTGGATCATATTTGGTCAAACAATCGCTTGATGGATTTTAATGCTGCTGAAACACTCATCGACTCGCTCTTAGTTATTGGATAGAATCCTGTAATTCTTTATCAACAATCTTGTGTGGTGATCCCATGTTAGCAGAGGTTTGATTAAGATTCCTGCACATTGCATTGTGAAAGGGATTAAACATCGCACTTCGTAGAATTCATTCCTACTTCACTCGTGTTAGACAGTCTAGTTAAAGTCCCCTGCCACCAGGAAGGGGACCGCAACACTTGTCTGTGAGATTTCCTTTTATCCCGTTAGTGCTAGCCAGAGATTTGGTTAAGTGTCCCCGCTTAATGTGAAGGGACCTAACACCTTGTCTTCAGAGATTTCCTTTCACTTGCAAGTGTGTTAGCCAGGATTGGATTAAGGGTTCCTAATGAAAGGAAAGAACCAAACATCCTACCGCTTTTTACTCTTCCCGTGTTAATCAACCGGGCTAGAGATCCCCTAGAAAGAAAAGGAATCGCATTGCCTTGTTCTCTCAGAGGACTTCAATCTCAATAAGTGTGCTAAAATGTAAGTAAGGCCCAAGGTTCCCCATTTAGCGAATCCAAGTGCTTTTCAAGTAGATACTTTTGTTTTCTGCATTATTGTTTTTTATGAAAGAGTGTTAGTACCGAAGTCTCTATTTGAGAGTAAGAGTCCTGTTCTCTAATTGTAAGATAGTCGCTTCTTTCCCATTGCAATGATACTTTAAAAATGTAATCCGGTGAGATTCATATTGAACCACAAGAATTGCAATGGGGAGATTTCTTTCTTGTGATTTAATTCAAAACTTCACCACTTGCTGAAGTATAGATAGAATGATTTATTTACTACAACACTAAGTGCTTTTTGAAATTGAGCATTATATAATAGTGCGCAGCTATCTTTGAAACAAAAGACTTCCCTGGGTTGATAATTTATGTTTCACTTGGTTGTTTGAAATTAATTAAGCAATTATAGTGACCAACACCCATGTTCTAAATAACTATCCTAAGATCCATACTCGAACAAAGTTATATCAGACAAAGAGATCCCTCTCTGAGTCTTGGAGGGATAGATCCAAGACTCGAAGTGGTTTTGATGTTGCCTCTGTGACTGCCTCCACAACCTTGGGCAAATTAGAGAGTGCTAACAGGTCCAATTTATGAAACCCTTCCTCGAAAGTGGATGGACAATGTGATTACCTATTCCATGTCTAAAAAATCTTGCAACATCTCACATAACTCAAAAATGTTGTTCCGTTAGGTTTTTATGCCCTGGGGAGAAATTGGCCAAGAGTCCCTGAACTGGTTTGGGATGCGACTTGCAACTGGGTACATAAAAAAAACAGAGACTCGGATTGAGAAACCGTTGACTCAGATGGATTACTGGGATAGGATTTCAGCTAGAGCACCCCTCACTATCATGTCTAAGGCCTCGGAAGTTGTTTTTTCATCGATTTTGAGAACTAGGTTTTTTTCAATAAGAAGCAATGCAACATTCAGATTTAGGGATCCAATTTATGAAACCATGCCTCCGGAGCAGATGGAAAATGTGTTTACCTATCCCATGCCTAAACAAGATTTCATAATCTCACGAAACTCAAAAATGTTGCTCTGTTAGGTTTTTATGCCCTGACGAGGAATTGCCCAAGAGTCCCTGAAATGGTTTGGGATGCGACTGCTGGCGCGAAATTGATCAAACCAGGGTCCTTCTCAGGTTACCAACAAAAGGTATTGTGTAGTCTATAGGGCTGACATTTTCATCTCCTTTGGAGAGAATAAGTCCCACTCAAAGTGCGACCAAGACAAAAGGATAGGGAAGGGCAAGGAGAATACTTGGGTGGGTTCACAGAACCTTCAAGATTGACCATGATCTTGCGCAAGACATATAACTACAAAATAGATCTGAGCTCACACACATAGGAACTGAAGCTACTTGAGTTGTGAAAAATATTAATACACTGAAACATCATATGGAACTTATGAAGCATAAGGAAGTACTGTAAAGACACAACGCATAAGAAAAAACCCAAACTGACACAACATATTTCAAAATTTTGGATCCTTCTTTATATATTATCTTCAGATCTTATCAGTTACAACCTCAGAGATACAAAGTAATGCTCTGTTACAGAATTTTGGCTCTGGACCCATGTCGCAAAGCTCTTATCTACCCAAACTATGTACATATTACATTTACATCCAAAAGGGCATATATTCTTTAAAACAAGGTCAGGCAAGGGTAAAAGGATGAAAATTTAGACCCAGAGTGAACAAAATCTGTCTAGCAATGATACGACAAGAAACACGAAGGTAAAAGAGCAATGTAAGGAGAAAAAGTACTTCAACCCTTAGAAGGAAGATCTCCCCCCAGTGGAGTTGCCAATTCTATTACGAGGGAAAAACTCTCTATGGCCAAGGGTAAACCACAACAGACAGGTATGACTGCAGAAATCAACTCAATTCAAACATATGTTATATACTGATGTGTAATATGAGAAAGAGGCCTACCCCAATACAATGTTTGATGATGTTCCACTGTTGAGCACTTACACCCAAAGATTTATACCTGCAAGAAGTTCTTGACAAACAAATAATGCAAGCATATAGTGATGATAAAGTGGGTTAGCACATCAGATAGAATAATCCATTAATAAACATTAAAAACATGCCCATGGATAGTAATCATATATTTGTAAGATACCAATAGGACGGGAAAGGAGTATTTCTATTAATAATTGATCAGCAGAAGTGACAACATTACAGACTTCTGTGTCGGCACGGTTCGAAACCAAGAAACCAAGTTCCTTCCAGCTAGGTCTCCACCACTTCAATCGTCCACCAAAGGCAAGCTCATAGGAAAGAGGCAATGAGGTCCTCTCAATAATAAGGGAAGAGCTTGGGGGCTGAACACTGTGTTCATACTTAAGGGACAAAGGGATGCAGACTCAATGTGAGGTAATTTCTCCAGAGTAACTTTTCTCTCAAAGTTGAATTCTTTCTCTCTCTTTTCCATAGATTGAAATTGTGCTCTTATAGCCTTTAGAATGAAACTGAAAGGCCGAGTCGGAATATTTCTAGTATATGGAAGGCCATGGATTAGAGATCTTTTGTCGTGACATGGAAACTTGGCTTCATTTTTTATTTTCTGGCACAAACCCCGATATATGGGAGTTGTAGTGGAGAAGCAAGCATATACGCATCTTGCATAGAATATAGGGAGCGTATATGTGGAAAAATGTATATTTTTATCTCTGCATTCATCAAAAAGGGATGATAAGTCTGCATAGGAAAATGGAAAAAGTTCCTTTGTGAAAGATAACAATGGTGAGGCAAATCTTGCTATAACAGATGACCCCTAATGTGTGATATTGGAGGAGTATCTGTGATGGCCGAAATACATATAAATAACCCAGAAGTGGAGTGGTAGAGAACCAGTTGGACGAACTCAATTGCTCATTACATTATGTATTGACTTTGCATACATGGCTACCAAGAATACAACGCAGATCCATCTGGGAAATATACCAAACAAGTGTTCATGGCCATGAATAGGCACATATAAATGTGGTTACATGCCAAGAGCTTTCATAGTCACAAACAAGGCCCAATGAAACTGGTCTCAAAAGTCAATCTGAAGATATATGTATACCATGGAGTACAATCTGATTTCCCATGATCATTGAAGTCAAATAGGTACTGGTCCATGAAATGGAAGCAACAACTCAGGAAAGTTGCGGCCACATAATGATTTTTTCAAGTCTTCTACACTATCTGCCAATGGTGCAAGTCTACATCATGTGAATAAATGAGTTGAGGTCGAACACGATGAGACATCATTTGATTATCGATCATTGAGGTATACTGTTAACAAACGCGAGACAACCTACCGATGATGAAAGTAGGTATCAAGGCAACGAGTACATCTCTACAAATGTGAATAAAGGAGTTGGTGTCAAACACTTGAGAGATCCATTGATCAGGAGACGTTGATGTATTCCCATCTATCAATAGCGAGAGAGCCTGCCACTAATGACTGCAAGCCTCAAGGTACTCATAAAACTCTAGGTCCCATATCCAGAATAAATGAGCTTAAGTTGATGGAAAGAGACCCACTCAAAGGAGAGCATTGAGGCATCTCTCATCAGTCAGCACGAGGAACACAAGGCAATCCAAGACATTTCACGAATCCCCAAGTGTGAATAGATGTCTTGTCGTCGAGCACAAGGGAAACCACCCAGTCAACGACCAATGTTGAAATGTCAATATTTGGGTTCAAGGTGACCTACCAATGATGAAAGTAGGGCCTGGGTGCATGATAAGACCAAAGTATCATGTGATTCTGAGACAAACTGAAGGTATGGCCGACATGCAAAGTCAATATTTCTGAGGAGTGGCCAACACAGGTTGATAGAATTCCTTTGAACAAGAGCATGAGACATATGGTGGACTCTGACAACATAGACTCAATGATGTGACAATTATATGTAGGAGGCATCCATAATGTTCTCTATAGGGACTGGAAGAGTAACCAGTTGGTAGAGAAAACTCTGTAGTGAGATCAACTTCCCAAGGCCATGCTAAAACCAAAATTATGATGATGCAAGGACTCAATAACTTTGTGCTATGTTCAAAGGAGACACGAATACTACCAATCACAATATAGCACTCCCTTCCCGCCGACATTTTTATTTTTATTTTTTCATAACAAATGAATGCTATGATATAGTGGAGGGAACGAGTGTCACAAGTAAGCAAAACTAGTTCTAGCAGTGGAACGTACCTATGCTCAATGCAAGGAAATGCATGCAGGAGATGGACACTCGAGGTGATGTTCCCTCTAGGGTATAGGGTGTCAAATTGTGAAGGATGAAAACAAGGCTCTGCCTGGTTGAGGATGCAAACTGCTTAGGCAAGGTTTATAACGCAAAGTGAGAACCGGCTAAAGGCTCAATACAGCAAGCAAGGGCATGAGATGCAATCACAACTTAACGCCAAAAAACGTCCTTTTTTATATCTTTTAGTCTACTTGGTGTGAAAAAGGGGTAAACTTGTGCCAAATAGACATCTTTTCAAATCCAATTTATGAGTGTGAAAAATACAAGTTTACTCGGCGATCTTTTCTATTTTTGATAGCGAGTCGGAAAAAAGCTTAACTAGGACTCATGATCTTTCAAATCCAATTTTAATGAGTGTGAAAGAGAAAAATCACTTGATGATCTTTTCAGTTTTTAGTCGAGTCAAAAAAGAGCTTAACTAAGACTCGTTATTTGGGAGCCCACGGGTAATAAGGTCGCATATGTATGAATGAGTAATGAGGCTCATTATAAAGTCATGTATCGAATTCTAAAGGACTCCCGGTCCTAAGGGAAAAATCTCTGCATGGGAACCAAATGACAAAGAGGTTCTAACTAGGGTACCCATGTTTGGTGAGTCTCTACCATTTATTAACAATGCAACAATAGCAGATGGAGGTTAATGTGTCGCAATAAATGGGTTCGTCCCTAAGGCATGAAAAATGGTAATTGAAGGATAATGCAAAAATGCACGTTGTAGAAAATACCTATCCTATATGCTAGGTTATGAATATACTTGCCTGAGGAGACTAACGGCCAACCATGACATTGAAATCTGTAAGAAAATTGAGACAAAGCTACAAGAACCATCTTAAATCCATTTTGAATTAGTTTGTTAAACAAAATAATAGCATAAAACTATATTAAATGGGTAAAAAAGTTCTATAAATAGTAATAAAATCAAAATTTACTATGTCATTTTCATTTTTACCCAAAATACTGCAATTTGGATTAACATACCTCCAGAATTCAAATGGTGATCATGGGAGCAATAGGCAACATAATCGCAGACCGTCTAGACAAGGTAACTCTTCATCCCATCCTCTTCAAATTCAATGGTTTACAATTTTGAATTAGGTTCAATTTATTTAGTTTTTAAAGGCGCAAATTGAGCTTTTCGGTATACGCAGGTTTCTACTAATATGTCATGTATACGACCATATATATGCCCCTGTGTGAACTACAGGGGGTGTATATAAGGCCCTACCCACGAATGTTCTTGGATAAACCGTGTATACGTGCACAAAAGGGAAAAAAACAAGTTTCTAACTCCAAATTTGATTTGGTTTTTGCAGGATGGTATTGGAGTGGAGGGAGAGAGAACATGAGGAGGTAGATGCAGCAGTGGATAGGGATCTGGTGGCTCAAGCATCATTAAAAAGATGTGGTCTATACAAGTTTTGGGCTCTCAAAGGAATGAGGGCCCAAGTGAGGTTATTGGAAATGTTGGTGGGCTATTGGGATCCAGATAGCGAGAGCTTTATCCTTGATGGACAACCATTAAGGATTGAAGTAGAGGACATCTACTTCTTGACAGGACTTTCACACTAAGGAGAGGTTGTGGACCTCAAGTCACGTGGGGTCGGGAGTGGGATGAAGGCCAAAGAATACATCGAGGCCCACTGTGTTGTAGGGACTCCCATGGTGAGAAGTCAAATCCTTATCTGGGCTATTGGTAACCTCAGCCTGAAGATTATTGTGCACGTGCTTACTAGGATTATAGGGTCGGCCTCACTACATCAAGCATCGAGACTGCTTATGTCTTACTCACTAGAGTGTGAGAGACCTACCGTGTACAATTGGTGTACCTCACCGCTGACCAATATGAAAGGTCAGCTGACAGAGTGAAAGCAAGGGGCAAAGTGGAACTTCGGGTTTTCCTCTATCCTTTGTAACTTATTTTTCAAGCGGATCCCAAGAATAGGACCTAGAGTGGAGATCATTCCTAGAGGACCATGTGATCTAGCTATGGTGCAATGGATCGAGGTCATGAGACAACAGGGGGGAGGTAGGGTGGCGACATCCTACAACGATGATTTTTTCTTTTGGTGGAGGAGACAAATCATAGCTTTGGATGACTACCCCTATGCAAGAATTGATTTCAGAGGTGATATTGATATACCTCTTCCACCAGGAGCCGCCTACGGTGCCATAGGTAAACAATATTTTTATTTTTTTTCATTTTTTTGTATTTTTGTATTCAAAAGAACAAAAATATTTTTGGATGGTGTTTTTTAAATATTAACTCGATACTTGTGTGGTTGCAGATGTGGGTCTGCAATGGCCAGAGGGATTACTACAACATAGGCAGAGGCACCGGGGGGATGAGGCAGTGGGAGGAGAGGCAGAGAGAGTCCTTCAAAACATGCAGGTCAACCTATCGTGTTTGACACAGAGGATTCCTATGGTTCAAGTGGAGGATCTACCTAAATCCATGTAGAGGTAGGTTGTCGGTGTAACTAGAGCATGGGTACGACTCTTCCAACATCTCGCCAATTCCGTGGTTTTCTATGACGAGACTCATCCAGTGCCACAGGTGTAAATGTCATGGGACATGTATATCGGTTATATATGTATTTTTAAGGGTTTTAGCCCCAATTTTGTAATATAAAACACCATATTTTTTGGAAATATATAAAGAGGGATCTTCACCTGTACTTATATATTTCTATGTGCATATTGATTTAATGGTCTTCTTTGCTTTGTTAATGTGAAAAATTCCAATCTAAAACATAATTAGTGTAGGCATCGGATACATGATTAGAACTTCTAATAATGTGAAAGCATGTAATAAAATCAAATTGTTGTTCTAAAAGACGTAACCGTAGTAAACGATGGAGTAACGTAGGATAACGCACATGGTAACGACTGTTCAACTGACATACTACTAATTGAGAATCCAGGCTAAACCTCTAGAGAGTGAATACCATGTGAGATAGCATCGTGCAATAGTTCTATGAAAACGTTATATTCGGCCACATTATTCATGGATGGCCGTAGGCATACGCCACCTGAAGACACCAATAGACCCTCGGGTGAGTAAATCACCCAAGCAAAGGAAGCCAAGTTCTATGTATGACGACTGGCTTCGTCTATGAATCCTAGGTAGACCAAAGACTCTGTTGACATCTGCCAACCAAAAGGGAAAACTCGATAAGCAAGCCAAAGACAAAAAAGAAAAATATGTATATACACTAAATTTACATTAGTATACAAAGGGTTTCACCCAAGCCCAAGGCTCAAGCGTAATACCTTTTTAAGTAGAGCCCATTTCTGGGCTCAACCAATTTATTCCCTTCATAATCTTCCAACTCATAGGCTCATTTTTCTAGAATAGGTCGCACGATATAAGGATCGTGCCACATGGGTTTAAACTTGCCTGCCCCTAGCGATTCTTTGGCTTGGTCATACAAGAGGACCAAGTCACCCTCATCATACAACTAGGAATAGACAGACTTATCGTACTGAACCTTGACACATTTCTTGTTTTCCTTGATAGCCGTAAAGGTGTCCTGACGTTGCTCGTTAAGACTCTCTAGGTGTACAAGGCGTCACTCTAAATCCGAAGTGTCAGGTAGGATCTCAACTGCCAATTTGAGAGAAGGTATTTCACATTCAACGGGAAGTATCGACTCCACACCGTGTACTAACTGAAAAGGAGAAAAACTGGTGGCAGTCTTGACCGAGGTTCGGTGTGCCCAAAGCGCGAGATATAGCATGATGTGCTAGTTGGCATTGCTCCGACTGACAGTTTTTTGCAAGATGGTCTTGAGAGACTTGTTGATGGCCTCTACTTGCCCATTTTCCTGGGGGTAGTAAGGAGATGAGTGATCATGCCTAAACACCATCTTAGACACTAGTTCTACCATCATTTCATTTTGAAAGTGACTGCCATGATCAATGACAATCTCACTCGGGATACCGAATCGGGTGATAATTTGGTTGAACACGAAGAAATTTGTAGTCTTCCCATTAGATTTTACAGTAGGCATGGCTTCAGCCCACTTGGTGAAGTAATCGACAGCCACAATAAATGTTGATGCCCCCCAGTTGAAGTTGGGTTGCAATCGATGAAATCTACCCCCCAGTTGGTGAAGGGACTGATGGTAATCACTGGGTGAAGAGGGGCTGGATGCGAGTGCATTTTTTGAGTGAACACCTGGCAAGGATGACACTTCTTAACCGCTTCAATACAATCTTTAAATATGGCGGGCCAGAAGTAACTAGCTTGCAAGATTTTTTGGATTGTTACAAGCCCGGATAGGTGACCACCACAAGCCCCTTTGTGGCAGTCATTTAGGACTAACTCAGCTTCCTCATGAGTTAAGCATTGACGTAAGCTATTTTCTATTCCTTGGTGATATAGAGTGTTGCCGACGATGGTGTAATTTTTGGCTTGGTCTCTAACACGTCGTCAATCATCTCATGAGAGATGTTGAGCGAACTTCAAGGTTTGAAGATACAGACGATGAGACGAGGAAAATGTGTTCTTCTACAAACTAATCGACATGGATAACATCCTCATCTAATCGTGGGAAATCGGATATTAACTCCATGAAAACTAGTGATTTCTTAGACTTGGCTGAAGCAAAGTTGAGATCAAATTCTTGTAAGATGACAATACATTTATTATATTTCCCACCTATGATGTGCCTGGTGAGGACGTATTGAAATGGATTAACATCAGCAACCATGGTAGTTTTGCAAAGAAATATATAGTGTCATAAACGTTGGACTGCGTGAATGGCATCCGAAGCTAGCTTTTCGACGTGGGAGTAATTAAGCTCAGGACCAACTAAATTTCGACTGAGATAGTAGATGACATGCTCATGGAGCTCATCATCCTCCTGAACTAGAACCATACCAATCGTCTCTTCAGACGCAACAATATATAACAAGTAATCTCTACTGTAATCAGGAGATTTCAGCAGAGGGGCCAATACCAAGGCTCTCTTCAAAGGGTCAAAATATTGTCGGGCTCGCTCATCCCAGATAAACGGGGTGTCTTTCTTCAATAGGTACATGAAACCCTTAGTGATATTGGCATAATTCACTATAAACCGACGCAGAAAGTTAGTTTTCCCCTGTAAACCTTGAAGTTGTCTAATCGTGCGCGGGGGAAGCAATTGAAGTATTGCCTCAACCTTAAGAGGATCTACCATGATCCTAGTCTCGGAGACTAAGAATCCTAAGAGACGGCCAGACCTAATGCAAAAGATGCATTTGTGAGGGTTTAACTAGATTCTATAGTAACGGTATCTTTCAAAAACTAGTCGAAGGTGGGTAACATGATCCACTCTCTTGCGAGAGTGAGCAGCAAGATCATCGAGGTAAGCTTCGACTATGTGCTTGAGATCATGAAAAGTGAAATTCATGGCTTGTTGGAAGGTTTCTTCGATGTTTTTCAGGCTGAAAGGCATTTTCCGGTATGCAAAAGTGCCCCAAGGACATATAAATGTCATCTTGTGTTGGTCCTTGGGTTTGATCTGGATTTGGATATATCCTGAAAATCCGTCCATAAAGGAAAATATTTCTCTTCCCACACACTCATCGAGAATTTGATCAATTAAAGGCGTGGGGAAGTTGTCTTTAGGACAAGCTTTGTTCAGGTCTCGAAAGTCCATACACACACGGATGGTTCCTTGCTTTTTATTCATGCGAATGGGGTTGGATACCCATTCGGTCAAAGGAATCGGGTAGATAAAGCTGGCATTGAGTAGCTTCTCTACTTCTACCTTAATAGTGGGGGCCTTCCTAGGGTTAACAACTCTAAGACGTTGTTGAACAGGTTTAGCATCCAGATAAGTCCTAATCTCATGTTCGACAATACGAGGGTCGATCCCTGGCATCTCTTCATACAACCAAGCGAATACGTCTCGAAATTCTTTAAAGAGGTTGGTGTAGATCATAATCTCTTCTGGCGAACAATCTGCTCCTATATTTACATTCTCAATTTTGCTAGGGGTACGAGAGATGTCGATCGAGATGGTAGGAGAAATACTCGCCATATTTCCTTCGGCATAAATGCCATGTGTATCAAGTGGAACTACGACGTGACTGACTATCTCACTCAGAGTAGATCGAAAATCATCTTGCTCGATTCTTTCAAGACTTGGGAGAAAATAAGATCGATGATGTATATCATCCCAAGGTCTCTTGAAAACATTCATGGCTTCAAGGATGGATTCGTCCGAAGGAAAATTCTCATCTAAGAAATCATGTGAACAAGATGTTGAAGTGGCCCAGACGGGCCTAGGAACGAGATCCTCCTCATCTGTTTGTGAGGTAACAGGATCGATATCGGCAGAAGAATCAAGGATAGCTTGATATGAAATCTCCACTGTCGATAGTGGCATAGCCATGCCAACATGCAATTTTCCTTCAATCGACGAAGTCGAAGAAGGTAGGGTCCAAGGATCACTAAAATAGGAAGTGCAGAAAGGAATGGACCTCTCTGATGAAGCAGGCCTACTAGACATGGCATAAACGTGGTGAATCGGTGTCGAGAAGTCAAAAGTACCCATAAGGTAAGAATACATTCCGACACCGATATTCTCAGTTGTTGGCTGATAATTGTCGACCACGTGGATCGACGGTCCAATAAATGCATTCGGACTAGAGTATGCAAAGGATAATTGGTCTATCGTTATGATATCCCCCTGATGAGGAAAACAAAGTATGTGGAAAATCGACGATACGACAACGACCATAGCATAGGTCGAATTATGACCTAGTAATAGGTTATAATTGAGAGGTGCATCAACTACCTCTACTTCCACCTCTACTGTCTTCCTACCTAACTGGACCGAAAAGGCGGGTAGAATACCATGAGGGCGAAAGGAATGACTGTCGAATGCAGTCAACATGGTTGAAGAATTTGAAAGGGTTGGAGAACTGATGGCTTTCCAACAGACTAGGGACATCACGCAAGTGGCATCACCTTCATCAATGACCGCTCGTTTGATGGTATATTTAGAATACTCCATGTGGATTTGGAAAGACACATGGTAGGATAAGCGAGGCTTCACATCCGTGACATCAAACTTGATGGTTTTCAAACCACTAGGTTCTAGAGATCCTAAGGCAGAGAGTAAGGCATTCCTTTGTGAGGGATACATCTAGAGTACCTCCAAAGATGACATCACGCAAGGGGTTTGGCCCAAATCCTCAACAATAGAGTAGTTCTGGGTGGCTCTAGCATTAGGTTTGTGGGTAGAGCGCTTGAGTACTCCTTTCGGAATACAGGGCGATGGCTTTGGTTTCTCGATCTGTAAGTTCATCTCTGGGGGTGGAGGAGGATCTTCTAGGATGGTACTGGCTTTTGAAGAGCTGTAATCATAAGAGCGGGTGGCTATATTGATTTTTTCATCAACCATATTGATACAAACACGGTCACCATCTTGCGGTGGTGGGTTTTGACTTCCACCAAACGCATTTCCAGCACTTGAAGAGCTCGAGGCTAGGTGTTGGTTATGTGGGAATGGATTTTTCAACACAGCGGGTGGTAGATTTAAAAGCCTCGCAGCCTCCTCAAGTTTGGGGCATAAGTGTGTAAGGTGATCATCAGTACAAATTTTACAAGGAAACTTAACCCTACGCTTCTCTTTCTTTCCCTCTCCAGCATTATCGTTCTATTTCCCATTATTATTTTTTTCCTTTGGTTTATTCTTCCCACCCTTACGATTATTCCAACCTTTCCTTTTATTCCCATCTAGTTGCTGGTCACCATTTGGTTTTTTTGACGATTGCATGGAATGTACATCTACCGATTGGATGGGTTTGGAGGATCCAGATCAAACTGGTCCTCCGGCAAACTTCATTGTCGAGTATGTGGATTTTACATTGGTGGATCCCACAATGCCACCAACATGGGGTCCAGGTCCTTGTCTAGGATCATGAGTCGACCATGGTGTGTCCGGAAGAAGGTGGTATAACATCCCAGACTAAGCATAGATCAAATCGAATTGTTGGGCTCTAAAAATGGCGTCTTCCTCACTGAACACCCCGGAAGTAGCAACGTCCTTTGAAATAGGAGCATGCAAAGATTTTAAAAACCACTCTAAAAGAAAGACCGAGGGTATGGGAGTCTTAACTAACTGTCTTCACCTACGCCATTCCTGGATATCGTCCAAAATATGAGTCTCGGTACCCTGGCACAAAGTTGACAAAAGTTCAAGGCCAGTATCGTAACGAAGGAGTAGTTGAAAATGGTTAAGAAAGGCTATCACTAACTATTGAAAAGACCCATATGTCCCCCTAGGTAGCTCAATATACCATTGTGACTCAATCCTGATAAGAGTGCGCTGAAACAATTGTAATCTAATAGAATCGTGATTCAAAGAATTCGATGAGCACCAGAGGTGAAAAGTAGTGACGTGATCACTAGGATCTTCGTCATTCTTACCCTCAAACTTTGGAATGTTTGATGGAATCTTGGTGGGAACAGGGGGCCATGTGGGATCATGACTCACAGGGTCATTCATTAGTTTAGACATATATGGCAGATTAAGCGTGGCCAGAAAGGGAATACGGGGTTGCGACACCTGGCCCCATCCTCCCGCGAAAGATTGTGCGTTAGGAGTTGCATTCCATCAAGGATTCTGGTGAGGACCAAAACCTTTTCCGGAATTATAATACCCTTCTCCAGGTTGATTCCTAAAATATGGATTGGGCATCATTCTAGCAGGAATGTTCTGATAAGGATTATTAAAATTGCCCCCAGTTGGATTGGATCCAAGCTGAGGGTTGTTGAAACTGCCCCCAACTGGATTAGATCCAGATTGGGGAGTGCCCAAATTGTAAGATTGGCCTCCTCTAGGTGGGAATCTGGAGGATTGAAGTGGATTCATCATGCCAAGAGTATTGGTTGGATTTGGCACCAAGGGAATAGGGATATAGGGCAAAACTTGTCCACCATCTTGGTTGTTCCATCCCACCGCAGAAGGATTAGGCCCGGGGTTAAGGAAGGGGACACTTCCTACATTAGGATTCACTAGGGGAACATGAGAGCTACCAAATAGAAATGGAGTGTAAGGAGGTGTAGTGCCCCTAGGTCCAAGGCTAGCGCTATGGCTAGAAGCTGGGATGGAAGTTGAAGAATGCGAAGTGAAGCCTAGAATACCATAAGAAAATGGACTAGTAGCCATGGGGGTGGTCTGAACATTATAACTTGACGAGTGACCAAAACCTCCAAAAGGGTTAGAGGCAAGAGATGAAGAATTGACTACGGGTCGAGCCATGGTACCGGTGTAGGCCTCTAACACTACAACTGTAGCAGCTATAGGTGTCAGAGGAGTGCAATTAGATATAGTGGAATTGGGAGTTGAGGAACTCCCAATGTTCTGAAGACTAGACTCAGTACTCATCCTTATGGGATCACAAGTCTGAAAAGTGAATGTGTGTGTACCACTACTGATAACTCTATTCTTTTTAGAAGGAAATAACTCGAAAATTGATGGTAACTGTAACAACTGACGAGACCTGTGAGGACGCTGGTCTGAATCCATGATGACTTATGACTCTCCAACAAAAATAAAAATATATCCTAAGGCCAACTAGTAGTCAAAGAGCATACCAAAAGTCAAACGACCAATATGCATGCAAACGAGCTAAAGTGGCTGAGTGGCCTCCCACGCTAAAGAAGGTATGTCTCATCCAAGAGGGACCTGAGACTCCCCGCTAAAGTTTGTATGTAACAGAATCAGTTATAGGGACCCTTGTGGGCTTAACAACTAGTCGGTCAGATCCCCTTGGAGAGGTAATCCTCCATAAAGGTTGTGTGTTGTCTGACCCCTATCTGAGTCAGGTTACAAGTAGAATAACCCCTACAAGTAACCTATGAGATACCTAAGTCAAGAAACTAATAAACCACTGTATAACCAATGCACAGGTGAGCAGTTGTAAGTCTAGATCACCGTATGTGCAGGGTAGCAAAGCTCGAAACCTTGAAAGTACCGCCTCTCATAGAGGTATGGGCACTAGAAAGATCCCCAAATATGAAGAAATCCACAGAAATATATCTAATGCTAGGTGAGTATCCAGGGGTTATCCCTTCAACTAACTTTGCACGACCTTGTGATTAACTCTGGTGTGAGCGGAGCCTCCTGATATTACCAATTATACAATGGACTTCTCAACTCCCTGTCTTAGACACATATGTTGATTTAATTGCCTTGGAGAAGTTTACTCACAAAATCCTATTCCAAGGCACTAAATCCTAGGCTAGTTTGTGCACCCTAAAAATAAAATCATTACTAATTAATTTTATTTTAAAGCGTAAATTTTATTGGTCGTGATTACTCAAAAAGGCATGGAAGTGAAACTTATGATGTTATGATTCTTCAAGAAAATAAATATGGATATAATGCAATGCCAAAATATAACTTTTTAGTGAATGATATGCTAAATAAAGACAGTGCAATCTTCAATTTCAACTTTGCAACTCAGACGTAAAATGCAATCTTTCTCTAAATGTGCTAAGCTAACGATAAAGGTTCAAAGACAAAAATGCCAACCAATGCAAAATGCCTATATTTTTGTATTTTCAATATTCTAAAAAAGAAAATGCATGGACTGATTAGCCACCTGACATATAAAATCCATTGTGTATAAGAACAGTAACTCAAGCAGAATACCAAGCATCCAAGCAAACAACCCAAAAACCAAGGACAAATCAAAAACAGAAAACAAAGAGAAAGACACTGCCCAAAAATTCAACTCCCAACAAGCTTCCTGTCATCCTAAATAATCTCAACATGCACCACAAAGACCCAAGCAGGCTCAGTCATCCTCAAATCCTAATTAGCAGTCTCTAAACCAAGCAAACAATCAAGGGGAAGTGGTATACGTGACTGTTCAGGAGAAAAGAGCATATATGCGCTTCTTGCAGTGCGACAGCATGTGTGTATACATGACTGTCAAGGAAAAAGGGGCACACATTCTTTAAAACAAGGCCAGGTAAGGGTAAAAGGCTAAAAACTCAGACACGGAGTGAATAGAATATATCTAGCAGTGATACGACAAGAAAAACGAAGGAAAACGAGCAATGTAAGGAGAAAAAGTACTTCAACCCTTAGAAGGAAGATCTCTCCCCAGTGGAGTCGTCGATTCTATTACAAGGGAAAAACTCTCTATGGCCAAGGCTAAACCACAACAGATAGGTATGAATGCAGAAATCAACTCAATTCCAACATATGCTATATACTAATGTGTAATATGAGAAAGAGGCCTACCTCAATCCAACGTTTGATGATGTTCCACCATTGAGCACTTACACCCAAAGCTTTATACCTGCAAGAAGTTCTTGACAAACAAATAAAGAAAGCATATAGTGATGATAAAGCGGGTTAGAACATCATATAGAATAATCCATTAATAAACATTACAAACACGCTCATGGATAATAATCATATATTTGCAAGATACCAATAGGATGGGAAAGGAGTATTTCTATTAATAATTGATCAGCAAAAGTGACAACATTATAGACTTTCGTGTTAGCACAGTTCGAAACCAAGAAACCAAGTTCCTTCTAGCTAGGTCTCCACCACTTCAATCCTCCACCAAAGGCAAGCTCATAGGAAAGAGGCAATGAGGTCCTCTCAACAATAAGGGAAGAGCTTGGGGGCTGAACACTGTGTTCAAACTTGAGGGACAAAGGGATGCAGAATCAATGTGAAGTAATTTCTCCAGAGTAACTTTGCTCTCAAAGTTGAATGTTTTCTCTCTCTTTTCCATAGATCAAAATTGTGCTCTTATAGCCTTTAGAATGAAACTGAAAGGCCGATTCAGAACGTTTCCAGTATATGGAAGGCCAAGGATTAGAGATCTCTTGTCATGACATGGAAACCTGACTTCATTTTGTATTTTCTAGCACAAACCCCGATATACGCAAGCTATGGTGGAGCAGAAAGTGTATACGCATCTTGCATAGCAGTTAGGGAGCATATATGTGGAAAAATGTATATTTTTAGCTCTGGATTCATCAAAAAGGGATGATAAGTCTGCATAGGGAATTGGAAAAATGCCCTTTCTACAAGATAGCAATGGTGAGGTAAATCTTGCTATAACAATATGTGCTTTAGGATCATACTCTCTATTGAACAGTTGAGCAACTTGGAAATTCGTTTGCATCTTTGATTCTAGTTGCTCTTTATCTTGAAATATATATTTGATAGCTTGTTTCACATCATTCCAATTTTTTAGTAAGGCTTTGTGGTTTTCCCACCATCTAGTAGGGGTGTCCTAGATGGCTAAATCTAGTGTTGAGATCCTTTGACCCTCCACTACCGTTTCTTCCATGTTGAGCAGAAAATTGTCAAGTCCTGAGGTGCACTATATACTGGGTGTTCTCTGACCTCGAGTCCATCCCATGTAGTTTCCCTGACAGTTGTGCATCTCCTTGAGAATCTTTCTTATGAGCCTTACTTCCAACTGTCAAATGTCAATTTTGAATCTTTGTCCACTGATTGTATACTCCTCCAACTTACTGATCCATCAGCAGTAGGATTTATGTAATCTTCTCTTGCTCCTGATGTTACAGTGTACAAATGATCCAAGTATTCTCCCTCCATATTGTTGTCCGTTGGTTCTGTATATATGGGCCCTACATACGGATCCAAGGGTTGAACTACCTTAATTCCATCTACCTCAAATGTCATTGTGTCTTTCTTTAGGTCAATCACTGCATAGTTTTCATAGGCCTAATCAATACCAATTAGTGTAGGATAAGGGTCCTTATCCCCCATGATTTAAATCACCTCAAAATCATCTATAGTCTTCACTCTCGCAACATCCATTTCCACATTCTCCAGCCTTCCTATTGGTAAAATACAATATTGGTTGGCCATTCTTAGCTGGATTAGGGAATATGTCAATTGGGGATTTCCTAGGGTTTCCCAAGTCTTTTTAGGCAGAATGTTCACATCAGATCCTAAGTCTAACATAAGATCCTTAATCTTAAACTCGTCTAGCTAGGCTATTAGTATAAACTCTTTTCCAGTTCTTACTTTCTTTCTCTGCACTCTCTCAGGACTCTTCTCAGGGAGATTAGTCCTTATTCCTAATTCTGTGGGTTCTTCATTCCCTAAAACTAGGTACAACACATTGTGCAACTTTTCTATTAATTGGTCATTCCTAAGAATATCAAAAAATAACTGAAGCCAAAGGTTGACTACATTTTGTGTTTGCTCAAGTTGTCTCATCGTGACTACAAGGTTTCTAGGTGTAGGGGGTGAAGTAGGGACTTGCTCAATCTTAGGGTGAACAATAGGCTGAGGTGGTTTCTCTTTCATTTCAGGGCTAGGGATATTCTGAAATACATTTATGGCATTTTTAAAGATCAACTTCTGTTTCAGAGGGTCATACATATCTTCTTTAGGTGTTACTTTCTAGATCTGAGGTAAATTATTAGCATCATCTCATGTCTTTTCTCCTTGTCGAGTGACGATATTAAGGTTGGGAAATTGTCCTCTAATAACTCTATTGATTTATGAATCGATGAGGTTAGTTCCTCGTTGGAATACCTGATCTTCCCATTTTGTAATTAGTTATGGGTTGTTATCACTGAAATTTCATCCAGAAATGGTTATAGGAATATAGCATCTCCAAACACCTATTAGTTCACCCACATCCCCAAAAATGCATTTCCAAAAGTCACAAACTATACAACTAGTCAAAAAATTGACATGCGCAGAAACACTACAGGAAGCACGTGCACGTGCACAGGCCAAAGAAGCCATAAGAGTGTGCATGCGCCCGATGCATGACTGTGTATGAGAAAAGTCGCACATTTATGGTTCTTGTCGGCCCCTCACCCACTTCTGGACCAGCTCCCAACTTGATTTGACCCTCAAATCTGAGCTGAATCCGAGTGAGGGGATGGTCAAAGACCTAAGGGTGCCCTAAAGGGCCCCTTGTTCACACTAAATACCAGTTGGATATTTCCTCAAAGACTTGCTATAAAAAGAGGCCATGGATGCACTAATAATTCAAGAATCTCATTGTATTGTTATGTTGCCTCTATTCTCCTACAAGAAACCTCTTTTCTTCTTGGAGCATACTAGCATCATTTCATTAAGCTATTCACCTCACCCCTTGAGGGAATAAGCTTGGATTTCTTCACCATTTTCTTTCTAGTTTTCCATTTGTAAGAAGAGCTCTCACGTAGGGGACTCAAGAGCTCTCCTAAGGAGGAAGAGGGGATCCATAAGTCCTCCTTTCTTTGTGGTGTTTTCCCACTAATATACTTCTCCATTGGTGGCATTATTATTGGTCATTTGTTTGATTGATTTTTGTTCTAATTTCCTTATGCATTTTAGTTTAATTTCTTTAGTTATTTATTTAGTTGTTGTTAGCTTAGTTATTTATTTATTTCATGTGATTGAATCATTTGATTCATACACTAACCTCTGTTCTTTCTATGAAACCAAACTAGACTTGTAAGTGCCCTTTTTTCTCATTCAAGTGGAGAAAGGGACACAACAGATTGGTGACCATACTAGGGATAAGGTATCAATTTACTCCCTATTTGGGTTGTTTGAGCACTTATTTTTTACTCATTTTCCTTACAGGGATAATAATCGGCCTAGCCTTGCCTGGAAAGAGCTAAGTTTGTAGTTGGAGGAGGATAATTCCACTTAAAATTCCCCCCCCGACGCGTATCAGAACGTGCGTGGGTTTTTCACCACACAGATGCGTATTTCGAGTGTTGTGCACCAAAAGCACTTCATTTCTCTGCACATTCTATGCACAGTGCACCAAAAGGTCCTTGGTTCTCTATGTATTGTGCGCCCATTGTGCCTCTGTCTGAACTATAACCCGTGCATCTATCCATAATTCCAACATTGTAAGCGTTTTTTGTGATTTTTTAAGGTTGTTATCCTTCAAAATATTTCTTTTATGCAATTTGTAAATGCACTAAACTTAGATTCCCTCTCCACATGAAGGGTTAGTCAAAACATAGGCACTTAGGGGGTTAAAAAGAACCATATTTATCCTCTTTTTACTTTGATTTTCCACATGGATGGCTTGTTTTGATTGTAAAAGTTAAGTTGAGATCCTTTACTATAACATATATAAACACTTGCATGCCCATTGGTTTTGCAATGAGAGCACCATGATCGCCTCGGATGAGGACAGTCTCTAGCCATATGGCCTTGCTCATCATAGTTGTAACATATTCTTTGTCCTCTTCCCCCGGTTATTCCTCCACTGAAGTCTCCTCCGGCTCCACCTTCTCGACCTCTTCCCGATCCCTAAAGGGTTTCATTCACCCTGAATGTTGTTCAGTCCAACCTGTCCGCAAGTGCATCCAACGCTCTACATTGATTGGTAGTATGTGTGGTAGATGCGCAAAAATCACATTGTACATTATTTGGTACTGTTGAATGCTTCTGAATAATGGGGCACTGTCTCGGCCCATGCCCATGGATTCGGAAAATATCACAATATTCGACTGCTGGCGCTACTTGGCTACCTGAAAAAATATGGTATGGGGTGGGGTTATGGAATGGTAAATTCACAGATACTTGTGCAACTCCTCCCGTGGGTCTTGGTGAGGGTCCCATCGAATTTTGAGGAGGTCATGTTCCTCTCATTCGTGGACATTTTTTCACCATATGTCCTTTTGTATAACATCCATTACACCAGACCTGCAGTCGTCCTGGTCTCGGTATCGTCAATTCTTGAATATTTTTTGTAAGCGCTGATATCTTCCCTTGTGGTTGTGCCAAATTTGCATCTGTTGGGGGTTTGGTCACTCTCAGGCTCCCAAGATATCCTGCCATGGCTTCAATCTTCATTGATTGTTCCAAGGCATCTATCAAAGTGGCTATTTGTTTTTGTGTTAACGGAATTTGTGTCAAAGGTAGCAATCCTTGAATATACCATTCTCTTTGATGTTCCTCATGAATTGGATGCACTAACCTCCATATAGCATCTTTAAACTTATGGCTATATTCCTAGGTTGATTCATATTCCCTTTGTTGAATCTCACACAACTCAGACAGAGATTGTTGTTCCAACTGAGGTAGCTTAAACTCTTCTATGAACCTTGTCCATACATGTTCAAGTGTGAATGATTGACCTTGCATTTTTGGCACTTCTGGCTCAATAACCTTCATGTACCATTTGAGAGCATGACCTCTCAAGGTAGTCTGGAATTCAACCAACTTATTCTCATTCGGATTCCCTCTGGACCTCCAGATTGCTTCACAAAAGAACCAATGTTGCTCAACATATTCATCTCCCTTACCCCATAATTTTGGGTATGGAGCAATCAAACCTCTTGCGTGACCAGCCATTGTTGATCTTGCTACTCCTATCAAAATAAAACCTAATGTTCCTAGTTGTGACCTACCAGGGGATCCCAATATCCTCCCTGTACTCACACTTCCCGGTTGTGATTGACTAACTAATTGTACTGGAACATAATTAGCATAAGAAAATAGTATCGGACTTACCACTTATATAGAAGACACTTGGGGTAGGGTGATTCGGGGCTAGCACCACTGGCTTTGGGGCAAGTTTCTTTGATATAGCAGGTCTCGTTCTCTTCCTCTAGAGTGGTTTCTTTAGCCAGATTCCCGATCTTTCCTAGAATCGAGGTTGAATCTTCTCTTTCCTCTTCAATATCCATGTCATCTTCCTTCTCCCTCGCTTCTAAACCTTCTCCTTATTTTCCACCCTCCTGGGGACTTCTTTCTCTTTGTGCTTATCTCTCACTTAATCTTTGACTGACCAGTCTTTCCTATCTTCTCATCTTCTGCAACTCTTCCATCTATCTTTCCTCTACTTCTTTTGGTCTGAATTCTTTTTGCAACTTCTTAGACTGCTTTTCTTATTTCTTTATCTTATCGTGCCACCACTTCTCAACTATGGTGGCTCTTTTCAAGGCTCGCTTGCCTCTTGAGTCCATTTCTTATTGTTTCCCCCACTTGTCAAAGAACCCTCTCCATTCTCTTAGGCCATGACTCCACCCTAAACTCACCCTACCCCAAGCGAGAGTGTTTACACTGCCATCTCAGTCGGGGACATAGTCAGCATCCCCTCTTCCATCAAGAAAACCTTAATCCACAGGGGGATTTCTCTCAACAATATTCCCCTTGCGTCTTTCTTGAAATCTGCCTCTGCTTGTGAAAAATATTGGTGATTCTCGGTTGAAAACTTAATAATGTACTCTTCTAATGTGGTATTGACCCATAAATCAATCACTCATTTGATTGGATAATCCAGCCAATGAAGTGTTGCAATATTTTTTGTATCCTAAGTATAAGTCCTCTTGACTCATTCTTGGAATTCTGGAGCTTCTTGGAGCCTACCTATCCAGTGCAAAATTTCTTCTGGGAACATAACCCAAAATATCTCGTATTGGTTTCTCGATCTGTCTAAGTAAAAGACTACCTCCCATGTATATTTCATATATTTTCCCTTAGCTCCGCTTATTTCCATATGAAATCGTCAAAGTTTCTTTCCCACCATTGGTGAATAGTATATATGTTAATCCATGGAAGCATCCTCCCTATAGGTTCCCTTTTAACACAGGTCCCGGCAACAGAATCATTTTGTTGGCGTGGAATTGATCAGACCAGGGTCCTTCTCAGGTTACCAACAAAAGGTACCATGTAGTCTAGAGCATTGGTTGTTGGCATAGGGGCAGACCCAGGGTTGAACGCTACAACAGTGCATGAACAAAACCCTAACTACCAGCCCTTTCAGCAACACCTGTGGAGCAGATGAAGTCTCACTCGAGGTAGAGGCAGGGGTGGTTGCAGGACTCAGATGCCTGGAACCTTAGCTGGGAAACAGATATGTGATTGTACTACATAATAAAGCACTTAGCACTATCAGTTCATCAGTATTTAACCAATATCTACTCCACAGATAAAATAGAGCACTGCAGCATTCACCCAGATCTAATGTATCTAAGAACTTAGCATAAAGAGATAGGTTAGATCTAGCAGATTCAAGAACTAAGCACATTCATATAGGTCATATCTAGCATTCATATCATTGTAAGAACAAAGAATAAACAGATCTATCTATCTATATCCAAGAACTTAGCAATTAACACATAAACACATCAATGCATTGCACAAAGCAGAGCAACACAACATGTACGTGGTTCACCCCCACCCTGGGGCTACGTCCACCAACTCTTATTATTTATTAGTTTCGTTCAATATTCTTACAGGCATAGAGCATCCAAGTCTCACTTCGTAGAGGATAGGAGATCTGCGCACCTCACTAGATCCTCCTTCCTTGTGTTACAGAACAAAGCCTTCCTCAATCTTTTACAACCACTTTCACTTAGCTCTGCAAGTCTCTCACAATATGCACAAAGAATCTACAAACCACATTTTCACTTAGCATACTTACAACTGACTCCTCATTACATCACATAGATATCTATTTATACATTACAAAAGTGGGCCTAAGCATGGGTAAACCCATGGGCCGACATCCCATGCCCATTACATAATCCCAAAACCCAAAAAGGACCCAAAAAGGGGCCAAGATCCCGTGATCTCCGCTTCATCTTGTGGTCCTCCTTCGATAGGTTGTCAAAGTCCAAAATAGGTCAAACATGACCAAGAACCCTCAAAACTTGGTCAAGGGACAACAGGCCCCCAACACTCACCTGTGACTCATCCTGAGTCACTCTGATCTGGTTATTTCTGCTTTGAAAGCCTTGAGCTTGGCTTCATATGCTTTGACTTGTTGTTGTGCTACGACCTCTTGTTCAGTGAACTCTTGGATGACTGCATCATTCACAGGTCCTTCTAGGCGTTGTTCTACTGTATTAACAACCTTCTCCAGTTTTTTTCCTTGGCTTTCAACTTCTGTGAACAATTGGTAAGCCTTATCTTATACAGGTTGGAGTCTCTGAGTTACTTCCATAACTCTTCTCTGAATAGTATGGATCTACTGCTGGGTGGTGCGCTTCTCTTGAGATCGCTTCATTCTTTCTACAACTGATGGGGCTTTCAGCTGCGTCTGTAGTGTCTCTGCATGCTACTTCACTTCCTGGAGCTACGACTCCAGTGCCTATAATTATGGATTCTCAGTGAGTTTCTCATCGTCTGGGAACTATGGTTACTTAGCTACTTGAATTCCATGGAAAGGGCCTTTAGTCTCTCAAATGCACTGTGAGAAGTTGTTTCTCTTTGGTCTCTTACATCTTGCGGGGTCTCTGGCACTGTGCGGAGCTCTAAATCTGTTATGCGTTGCTGGAGTTGTTGGATCACTTCTGTGAGTTTCTCTACTTGCTGCATGACTTGATCTTCTGCCTTTATTTCTATGACTGTCAAAGAGTGAAGTGCTCTGTTGACCACTTCCTTCACTTCGAGTTGCTCAGCGAGCAACTGTTCTTTTCCTTGTTGTATCTATGCATTTTCTTCATCGAAATTCTCTTGGAGGGAAATCATTTTTTGTTCTGTAGCTCGACATTGTTCTACAAGTACTCCTTGAACTTGCGTCAAAGCCTAGGTGGCTTGTTCAGTTTCTTCTTGTGCTCGTCGAAGGTGAGCTTCGACTGTATCAACTAGTCGGTGGAGTTGAGCAGGTTCATCTTCTAGTTCTGGTGTTCCCAATGGCAGAGGCACAGTGGAGACTGTGTGGCTGGACTGTAGTCCCTATTGTACCCCTTAGAGTTCGACTTCAATCCTATCATACATTGCTTCCTGCTTGGCCTCTTGTTTCTCATCTATTTCCAGCGAAGCATCGTTCATGGCTACTATGATGATATCAAAATCATCAGAGGTGAGGACAATATTCATCTTGGTCATGGAGGATTTTGATTTATTCCAGGAAGAAGGTTTTGGGGGGGAACCTTTCCTCTTTTTCAAGGGGTCACTCTCGTCTCTAGGTGGTGTTACTTCACCTTTATTTTATTCAGCTTATGTGCCATTTATCTCTTCACCATCACCTCCTCACTCTGGTGATATGGAAGCAGTCTTCACTGAGGCATTGCTTAACTCTTAGGCTTCTTCGGTGTTCTTTTTTCTGCTGGGTCCAGGTGTATCATGCAAAGTTTTTGGGCTGTCTATGTTGGATATCTCCATAGGGTCTACTGGAATAAGGAGGTCCGTCGATTAGTCCTTAGTGATCTCCTCCAGGTCCTCCTCCATCATCTTGTAGTAGGACTAAATTTGTTGCTTATGTTCATTAGCATGCGCTGTAATATAAATGAAATGTCGATCTATGTTGAACTTCATCAAAGTCCTGAACCGATGTAGAGTGTTCTGAGTCATGCGAGGCTCGGACTATATGGCTATCTTTAGATGATTGTAATAGGTATGAAAAATAGCATTTGACTACCATTGTTTGTTAATATCGCTTGAATACCAAAGTGTATTGAACTTCATGGCCAATGGCTCAAATGGATCGATGTTGGGGAAGGTCATACCTTCTGGCATCTCCCAGGTGATGAATTCAATAAGGATCAAAATCCAACTAAAATGGAGTTCGTAACCTTGATCTAGTTCCAACTGATTCATGAGGTACTTTACCCAGTTCATCTATAGGCCTTCTGTGCACTTCTCTGCAGTCTAGTTCCAACTGATTCACAAGGTACTTCACCTAGTTCACCTGTAGGCCTTCTGCGCACTTCTCTGCAAGGTCGACTACGAAGCCGGTGACTTGGGTAGGTTGGTTCCTTCTTACTAACTTCCCTGTAATCAACTGACAAGTGAGGCGCACTACGCCACTCTGAATAGAAGCTAATTTGTAGCCTCTTGTTCCCTTCTTGACATCGTCATAGGTTCCCTTGATCCTTTGTGCTAGAGTACGATCCATGGTTTTTCCTGGGTAAAACTCCCATGAATCAGGTCCTTGCATACTCAAGCCTGTGATCCAATTGATCAGTGTGGAATCAACTGTGATATGACGGTTTAGCCACAAATAACCACCATGGTAACAAGAAAGCAACAGCTTGACATAAGCATTGACTTCCTGGTGTCTTCCAAAGTGTGGGATCTTCATGACGTTTAGCAGGGTGGACTGTGCGAGGTTCATCGTCCACGACTGGGGGATTATCTTTGAATTCTTCCCCTTTGCTTTGTTCAAGTACTTATGTGGGGCGAGCATGTTATAGACCTTCTGGTTGCCGAGGTTGAAGTCACTAAATTTTAGTGTTGTGATCTTATCCTCGCCTGCTCGAACTGCACATATCCCCTTCAGGAGGTACGCCATAACAAAGGTGTATTCGAAATATCTAGGTACGCTATCTTGATTTACTACACCGTTCAGAGGTAGTATGTATGTGGGTAAGATGGTCAGGATCAATTTGGAATTCGCTAAGTCATCCCTGTGCTTGGTTCACTTTTCATCTGATGGCCGAGAAGGCCTGGCTCCATGAGAAATTGACGGGGATGCTTGCACTGTTCTTGTGGATGAAGCCTGTACACCTATAGATAATCATCTCTCCGACATGACTCTTTCAGTCATCAAGTCGAGGAGTACTTATGTCATAGATTCTTCGACTGAGGTGAGCTCTTCGAACATACGCGCTTGGGATTGAATAGATCAGGTTCAAGAGCAACCAGTTACTGCAACAGAATAGATGGTAACAATGCAATGATCACTATGCAAAATCAACTTAGTCTGCGGGGTCAAACTCTTGGTTAGCAAAAGTGTTCTCGGTGCATGGCACAATGGGATAAATAGGGAACTCGATAATGGATCACTTGCAATGGGAATGAAGCCTTCATTAACTCTGTTATGTTCGTTATGGCACGGTCCAATGGTCTAGTGGATATTTTTCTGACCATAAATGCCTTTCTACCCGTTCGGAGCGTCAGGTGAATGGTTATAATGTACACAATGGCTATATTGCTTAATCATGGTGAAGTGCCATGTGTCGTTGTTCTGATATCCTGACAAAGCTCCAATTTTAAAAATTTTCCTTCTACGAGGTTCCTTCTGGATCCTTTTGTACCTTAGCTCTCTTCTTACTTAGCTTTCTATCCTTCTTTCCAGTGATCTTCGTCTCAGTATTCCTTTTTACATTCTGATTCTTATCTTCTTTTGACATAGTTACTTCATGTTGTGGAGATTCTTTCCTGGGATTCAAGGGTAATATTTCTTCTGTATCTGGAGTAGGTACTTCAATCCTCTATGGGTCTTCCACTTTTCTTTCAACTTCGATATCGAAGTTTCTGGTGTTAAGTAGCTTCGATTTGTTCTCCTGTTCTTCAATCAAGTGTGCGATCCTTCTAGTTATGAAATCTTTTAACTCCTGCTTCTTCTACTCTAAGACTTCTTCTTCTTCCTTTCTTCTGATCTGATCTCTTTCAATCCAAGGTTTTCCTAGTAACATGGTAAATGGGGCGTTGTTCTCAATAAATTTAATAATATCAAAATCTTCTTCTGTCGAAGTTCCATTGGAATTCATAGATATCTAAGTGAGCTTTCCACATAGGTTTATCAGTTTTCCTCTAAATAATCCTATTCCTCCCAAGGAAGGAGTCATAGAAGGCTTCCCTAAAAGTTCCCAAGTCCATTCTATCATAACCTTCACCTGTGTTTCCTCATCCAGAACACAGTCAATGTCGAAGTCTCCTATTCTTGCTTCAATGCAATCTTTTTCTTTGAAGATCTCTGATAAGATGAAATGTCGATGGTCATTCAGGGTTTATTTCATCTGCAACAATACTTTCACTGATTCTTTCTAGGGTTTGGCCATAGTTTCTGGATATTCCTTAGGGTTTTCTTGTCTCATGTTCATTCCTTCAAGCTTATCAATCATTCTAGGGAAATCCAACACTTCACGGTTCATAGCCTTACAATAAAGACAACTAGGTCTTCTCCCAGGGCACTCCGTAGTAAGATGTCTTGATTTTTTGCAACTATAACAGATGGTTAATCCTCTCTTTCATTTAAATGACCCCCAACCCTTCTTGTACTACGCTCTAGGATCATAGTAGCTAACCTGCAAAAAAGTATTTCTAGGATCCCGCATCCACTTGTTAGTTCAAACATTCTTTCTATGCATAGGTATAACATATCTTTCACTATTCTTATCAGATCTATTCATATCAAACCTTCTTTCATATATTAGTGCCCTAGTTTTCAGGATAGGACATAATCTATCAAACATAACTAGATCCATACTTTAGAAACAAAAATTTCCACTTATCTTACTTTTACAAAGCTTCTAGATATAAAACTCTCCACTATTCTTACCTTTATCAGAGCACAGAGCTTGCAAATTTGACCTCTTTTCTTCAAATCTGACCTCTTTTCTTCAGATCTGACCTCTTTCCTTCAGATCTGACCACTTTTCTTCAGATCTGACCTTCCTCTTGGCACAAAGCTTCATAGGTCAAGTAGAATGTTTCGCACTAGGGAAAAAGACCTACGCATAGATCTTTCACAGTTTCAGGTCAAATATTTTCACAAAGCTTCTTCTTCCTCAGTTCCCAGCAATCACTGTTTCAAGTCCCAGCAACGGAACAATTTGTTGGCACAAGGGCAGACCCAAGGTTCAATGCTTCAACAACGCACCAACAAAACCCTAACTGCCGGTTCTTTTGGCAACACCTGTGGAGCAGATGAAGTCTCACCCGAGGTAGAGGCAGGGGTGGTTGCAGGACTCAGATGTCTGCAACCTTAGCTCAGACACAGATTTTTGATTGTACTACTTAATAAAGAACTTAGCACTATCAGTTCATCAATATTTAACCAATATCTACTCCGCGGATAAAATAGAGCACTGCATCATTCACCCAGATCTAATGTATCTAAGCACTTAGCATAAAGAGATAGGTCAGATCTAGAATATTCAAGCACTAAGCACATTCATATCGGTCAAATCTAGCATTCATATCATTATAAGCACAAATCATAAACAAATCTATCAATCTATATCCAAACACTTAGCAAGTAACACATAAACAAATCAATACATTGCACAAAGCAGAGAAAAACAACATGTACGTGATTCACCCCCACCTTGGGGCTACGTCCACCAACTCTTCTTCTTTATTATCTTCAGTCAAGCTTCTTACAGGCATAGAGCATCCAAGTCTCACTCCAAAAAGGACAGGATATCTGCGCACCTTGCCAGATCCTCCTTCCTTGCATTATAGCACAAAGCCTTCCTCAATCTGTTACAACCACTTGCACTTAGCTCTGCAAGTCTCTCACAGTATGCACAAAGAATCTACAAACCACATTTTCACTTAGCATACTTACAACTGACTCCTCATTACATCACCTAGATATCTATTTATACATTACAAAAGTGGGCCTAAGCATGGGTAAACCCATGGGCCAACATCCCATGCCCGTTACATAATCCCAAAACCCAAAAAGGACCCAAAAAGGGGTTGAGATCCCATGATCTTCGCTTTGTCTTGAGCTCCTCCTTCGACAGGCTGTCGAAGTCCAAAATAGGTCAAACATGACCAAGAACCCTCAAAACTTGGTCAAGGGCCAACATTGGAATTTTCATCTCCTCCGAAGAGAAGAAGCCCCATCTGAAGCGTGACCAAGACAAAATGATAGGGAAGAGCAAGGAGAATACTTGGGTGGGTTCATAGAACCTTCAAGATTCACCATGATCTTGCGCAATACATCTAACTACATAACAGATCTGAGCTCACACACTGAGGAACTAAAGCTACTTGAGTTGAGAAAAGCATTTATATATCGAAACATCATATGGAACTTATGAATCATAAGGAAGTACTGTAAAGATACATCGCATAAGCAGAAACCCAGAATGACACAACATATTTCAAAATTTTGGATCCTTCTTTATATATTATCTTTAGATATTATCAGTTACAACCTTAGAGATACAAATTAATGCTCTGTTACATACTTCTGGCTCTGGACCCATTTCATAGATATCTTATCTACCCAAACTATGTACAGATTACATTTACAGAACTAAAACCCAACCTATCAGTAATGGACAACAACAACAAGAACAACAACCTGAACCTTCAGAACAACAAGGGGAGAACCCTTTTACAATCGTATTCATCCCATATATATAAGCTAAGTAGGGTCTTCTGGCTTTGGCTTGCATGTTTTCTTGTTCTCTTTCAATTGCTTTTTCCTTGCTGGCGTTGTGTTTTCCTTTTCCGCAACTGATTTTTATTACTTTTCCTTGCTTCATTGTCTAGCTTCTTTTGTAGCTTGTGAAATTCATGCTAAACCAAAACTGGGACTGTAGTCCTTCTTGTGCATCTTCTCATCCAAAAATGAAGGACCCAACATTCACTTGCAACTAGGCATAAAATGAAAACTGAGACTCAGATTAAGGAACCTTCGACTCTGTTGGATTCCCGGGATGGGATTTTAGCTAGAGCACCCCTCACTCTCAAGTGTCATGCCTTGAAAGTAGCTTTACTCATTGATTTCCAGAACTAGTGTTTTTCTTAGTTTGAAGCAATGCAACATTTGGATTAAGTGGTCCAATTTATGAAACCATCCCTCAGGAGAGGATGGATAATGTGGTCACCTATTCCATTCCTAAACAATCTTGCAGCATCTCACGAAACTCAAAAAGGTTGCTCTGTTAGGTTTTTAAGCCCTGAGGAGGAATTAGCCAAGAGTCCCCGAAATGGTTTGGGATACGACTTGCAAATGGGAATATCATGAGAAAAAAGACTCGGATTGAGGAACCATCATCTCCATTGGATTCTTGGCATAATATTTTAGCTATATCACCCCTCACTCCCGAGTTCCATGCCTCAAAATCTTTTTTACTCATTGATTTCTAGAACTACTTTTTTGCTCAGTTTGAAGCAATGTCACATTTGGATTAAGGGGTCCAATTTATGAAACCTTCCTTCGGGAGTGGACTCATAATGTGGTCATTGTTAGGACCACACAATGTACCTTTTTGCCTATACTTTTTGCCACTATTATACTCTTGATCACCCATATTTAAACTCATATTATCACTTTACCTGATCATTCCAAAGGTAATACAACGTCCCTTCTCATTATTATACGTTTAATCTATTTTGCATAATATTTTACATCACTTTCATACTTAACCATTGATTATAAATTCAGAAGTGTTCAAAACTGCAGATTAGCATCTAAGGCATGTTGCTGAAACACAAAACTGTCACACAGTTCAAGGTCGTTGTTGCTAAAACACAGAACTGATGCTGAAACACAGAGTTGTTGTACAGTCCGAAGTCGTAGATGCTGAAACACAGAGCTGCTGTACAGTCCGAGGTCACAGAGGCCGAAACACAGAGCTGTTACACAGTCCGGGATCGCAGATGCTAAAACACAGAGCTGTTACACAGTCCAGAGCTGCAGATGCTGAAACAAAAGAAATCCATTACAATCAGTGGTCAACTAAGAATGCCGACACAATCAAGAGCGCAATTCACGTGGATGAAACAGCCCATGAATTGCGATGCTGAAATAGCATCAGCAGCAACGAGAAGAAGTTGTTACAACAATACCTCATTCAGCTCCTGTAATAGCATTCGGTTGTGCAAGACTAGGACATCCTATTCGGGTTTAGAAAGTAGATCTAACTAAGGATAGGACTGAGATACACATTGCAATTTTTGATCAATTGTATCGAAGGGGTTCCCTCTTTAATATGGAGGAAATCATCATTCAAAGGATCCAAGTTTTTATGTATTGAAAAGCTTCAGAGAGAGGGACGTACTTTATTTCTCAGACTGTAATATGATATTTTGACAGATGAATAAAAGACTGCTTTGAGTATCCCTCTCTAGCTTTTTCATCCAGGGGGATCTTGTGAGAAGGGAGGGCCCACCTTCATCACAAGATTCACCCGTTAGTTTTAGAAGTGTGTTAGTTCAATCTCTGTTTATGATTTGATTAACTTTTGGTTGCTGAAACACTACTTTTGATGAATTCCGCTTTGCTGAAACACTACTGAACTCTGTCTTAGTTTATTGAATGAAATTCGTAATTCTTTTTATTAGCAACTTGTGTGATGATTTTATGAGGCTAGCCAGAGATTGGGTTAAGGGTTCCTTATCATAAAGGAAGGAATCAGAACATCCTGTTCTCTGTAGATTTCCATCATTCCTGCAAGTGTGCTAGCCAGAAACTGGGTTAAGGGTTCCTGCTCAGAAAGGAAGGAATCAGAACATCCTTTTCTCTGTAGATTTCCATTATTTCTGCAAGTGTGCTAGCCAGAAACTGGGTTAAGGGTTCCTGCTCAGAAAGGAAGGAATCAGAACATCCTGTTCTCTGTAGATTTCCATTATTTCTGCAAGTGTGCTAGCCAGAAACTGGGTTAAGGGTTCCTGCTTAGAAAGGAAGGGATTGGAACATCCTGTTCTCTGTAGATCTCCATTATCTCTGCAAGTGTGCTAGCCAGAAACTGGGTTAAGGGTTCCTGCTCAGAAAGGAAGGAATCAAAACATCCTGTTCTCCGTAAATTTTGGTTATCTTTCACAAGTGTGCTAATCAGAAATAGGGCTAAAAGTTCCTACTTAGAAAGGAAGGAATTAGATGGCCTTGTTCTCTGTTAGATAGGGTTAATTTTCTCTGCATTACTGTTTTTATGAAAGAGTGTCAATCAGAAGCAAAGCACTGGAGTCTCTGTTTGAGAATAAGGGTCCTATTCTCTGGTTTCAGAATAGTTGTTCTTTACTGTTACAAGTGTTATTTTTTTAATGTAATCCAGGATTCTTTAATTTAATCATTAAGATCTGCAATAGGTAGATTGCTTTCCTGTGATTTAAATCAGAACTTCAGTTTATGCAAGGCAAGTTTGATTAGTATAGTTTCTTTTACTACAACTGTAAGTTGCTTTTGGAATTGAGCATATATAGTGCGTGGTTATCTTTGAAATAACAAGACTTCCCTGGGTTGATAATTTATGTATCACTTGGTTGTTTGAGTCAATTAAGCAATTATAGTGACCAACATTTTGGCACCGTTGTCGGGGAAGATAGCTATAGATTTCAAAAGCACTTATGATTTCTTTTCTTTAGATAAAAAGATTGCATGAAAAACCCCAAAGAGACTAACCCTACAGGTGGAAAGGGAAAAGGAAAAGGAGGAAGAAAGACTTACATTGACGAGATTTTATCAAAGTCTGAATATGCTGCTCAGTGACCAAACCTTCGAAAAAAAAATCCCAGCCTTCATTTCAAGAAAATTTTGGAAGAGGGAAAGAAGTTTGGAGCCCTGAGACAGTCCAGAAGCCAGTAGGAGACATTGAGGATAGAGAAAGTGCAGCAAGGGAGCAGACAGAGGAAAACATGGATGAGTACAATGAGGAATTGCATCACGAGGAACAGGCAGAAGGAGAGGTAAAAGATGAAAATTCTTTCTCTACATTAGGATTTCCTATTGGCGATCGCCCTAGAGGAGCAACCCCCATGAAAAACATCCCACTCTTAGCATTGCCTAATTTTCATGGTTTATCTTCAGAGGATCCTGATGAATTTCTGTTTGAGTTTGATATATTATGCAGAAGTTATGATTATGTTTCTAATGCTCAAAAACTAAAGTTATTTCCAGCAACACTAAAAGGGAATGCAC